>BGNK01003025.1:38484-58274 GCA_003297005.1 Symbiodinium sp. clade A Y106 | reverse complement strand
CCCCCCAAAAAGCACAGGTGACACCAATGGTCGTGGCTTTTGGGGTCCTTCTTTATTGCTTAACGGCAAAGAAGTCATTCGCGGGGCGGCGTCACTACAGTCCTCGTATACGGGAAGGCTTTACCCTCCCTCACCGTCTTGTCGAGACGCTCGGCCGGGGGCCTCGGTCGGAGCCTCGAGCGCCCATGCAAATGGTCAGCGGCGCTCTCGGCAGTTTAGGCTTTAGGTTTTAGGGTCTATGCTTTAAGGGTTAGACTCTAGGGTTTTGGGCTCTACGTCAAGACTCACACTGTCAGGGGACTTAATCAGTACGGCTACAAGTAAGGTGACTATCATTGAAGCTACTTAAAAACCCGATAATCTAAGTACTTGTAACCGTACTTGCTAAGTCCCCCGATCCTGCAAGCATTGTAGGTTAGGACCTAGGGCTTAGGAACAGGGCTGAAGGGTTAAGGTTTAGGGTTTAAGTTTCGGGTTTCTTAACTCAGGGATTACAGAGTATTTGGATACCAAATTGCTTAGGAGTCGAAAGTCGTTTTTAAAATGCAGAAAACCACCACCGGGGTTTGAATCTTTAGAATCGGGTTGCAGTTAGCTTCATATGATGATGCGGGGACGACTAGGGGCAGATTATTACTCATTTACTCCGGCCCCGGAAGTACAGTGTGCCTTGTCGTAGCCGTAGCCGTTCTCGTACTTCTTCCCGAACGCCACCGTGGCCTGGGAGCGGAAGTTGGAGCGCTACTTGGAGGTTCTTGTAGGCGTCCGCTGATGCACTTTATAACTATGTATAGTTATCCTACTTATAGCCCTACTTACACCTACCCATGAACCTCAAAGTAAACTGCAATCAAAGGATTTTAGGCTTCCGGGATTCGGAGGATTAGTGATGTGTCTACAGGGATCAAGACTTTGTTGCATCAGGCTTTGTGCGTTTTGAGAGTGGTAGGGTTAAGGCTGCCTTCTAATTCTGGATCAAGATTTATCTCCGAGTTTTTTTATGAAAGACTAGACCCTAAATCCTAAACGCCTAAACCCCTAAACCCTAGACCCCTAAACCCTAAACGGTCCATGGCAGCACAAATATGGGTCTGCCGAGAACTGAGAATGTTCAATCTGGAATCATTCATGTCCTGCGTCCTCCTGGTTCCTTTATAGGGGTCTGCAAGGTAACTGTAAGGGTTCCTTTAAAGGGGTCTATGAGGTAACTATAAGGGTTCCTGTAAAGAGGTCTATAAGGTAACTATATGGCATATGGGTCTATAAGGTAACTATAAGGGTTTAGGGATTAGGGTTTAGGCTTCCTGAGTAGCCCCCTTTATTATAAAGGGTACGTTTTTCCAAATACTCAGCTTTAATAAGGAGACCCCAAACTAAACAGGGCAAAAGGGTACTACTCAGGAACCTAGGCATTGGGTCTGTATGGGAGAGGGGTGGGTCCCGTGCTGTCGAACAAGCTCCTATATGACTTTATAAGTTGCAGAAGTTCAGGGCGAAAGTGCGTGGGTTTCGGGTGTTAGGGCCTTTCATGTAGAAGCCCGGAAAAGGTGGAGTTATAAGTCCCCGAATATAGCCGACAAGTATAGTTACCCTACTTAGAACCACCCATGAACCTCCCTGCATAGAACCCTTACGGAGCCCTCATAGAGCCCTTACAGATTCCTTAAAGGAGCCTTATAAGCCTGTCAAAGCCCTACTGCTCGACTACCCGCTTAATATTGGGGCCTCAATAATTAGAATAGGCTTTTGGGGCCCGTTATACTACGGCTGATGGACAAAATCCTGCATTACCCATTATAAGGAATATACCATAATTCCCATAGTTTAGGGTCCTTAGGGTCATGCAGGATTTTGTTCAACCCCCAAAATGGTATAGCTAATTGTTTAGGCCCTATTGTACAATGGGGCTTGTTTGGGGCTCCAGGCGGTGTGCGGGCCATTAAGTCACGAAAAGCAGATCACTTTCAGGTCTTCCTATTCCATACCCTTGAGTAATATAGGGTAACAAAATAGCCTCTAGTCGATTACGGATAGCTGGTGAGTCGCAGCTAGTATGACGAGCCTAGCAAACGAGAGCCGGCGCCTGCTGGCCCCAAAGCCCGAAACGCTGAACACCCTAAACCCTAAACCCCTAAACCCCTAAACCCCTAAACCCTAAACGCAAGTCAATGGCTTCCCACTAACCTCGGGCTTGAATGATACAGGGGTTGGGTATATCTTATACGCACATAGATATAGTGACTAAGGAATGGTACCGAACGACCATTGGAAAATATCCACCGAAGCAGCAACTGCATGAAGAGGTGTACTTAGTGTACTTCTTGCAAAATCAGGGCCTGCTAAACCCTGTTCCAACCCTGCCACACCCGGCTCCAACGCGACAAACACCAACAATAGCAAGGTACCAGCACCTGCAAAGCCCCACTATGCAGCCTGTCAAAACCTGTAGAAGTCATGATAACCTCTGCAGCCTAGCAGTACCCACTAAGACCATATAAACCCTGGAAAAACCATGAACGCCTCTGAAGAATTTAAATTAAACTGTCAATGCGTCCAAATACTCAACAAAAGCCTAAATGCAAGACCCTCAACTCCCAAAAAAGACTTGACCTTGCCTCTTCCACCGCTTGGGCCACCAAGCGCTGGAAGTCCTCGTCTTCCTGCGAGTACGTGGCCAGGAACCCTTTAAGGGAACCCTTTAAGGGAACCCTTAAAGGAACCCTTTAAGGGAACCTCTTCTACCTTTAAGAGCTCCTGTAGGGAATGTTTCCTCCAAGGGGTCTTTTGCGGTGCTCGTTTAGGTTTTTTGAAGGTGGTCTTTGGTTTGTTTAGGGTTTAGGGTGAACCCACCAAAGGAAAGCACACGCCCGTAAAACCCTAACCCTAAGATCCTTAAAAAGGAAAGGAAACCCCGCCCTCGGAGGCGCCTGGATGGTTTTCATCTCCCGCTGCCAGGCTTCCTGGTTTAGGGTTTAGGGTTGAGGGGTTTAGGGGTTTAGGGTTTAGGGGTTTAGGGGGTTTAGGGGTTTAGGGGTTTAGGGGTTTAGGGGTTTAGGGGTTTAGGGGTTTAGGGGTTTAGGGGTTTAGGGGTTTAGGGTTTAGGGTTTAGGGCCCCCAAAAAGGGCTTGGTGAGGCAGGAAGTAATATAGGGGCCTTAATAAGTAGAAACGGGTTCCCTTAAAGGTGTCGATAAAAATTACTATAAGCGATCTATAAGGGTACTATGATATAGGGGCTTTAATAAATAGAATAGTGTTTGGGGGCCCACTCTACTATAACTATAATAAGGAGCCCCCAGAATAATATTGGCGTAACTATTTAGGCCCCTATAGTAATCTAGGTTCCTGGGTAACCCCGTAATTGTCAGGGTGCCCTTTTTCCTAGTAATAAGGAGACCCCAAACGAAAAAGTTCAAAAGGGTACCGCTCAGGAACCTAGTAATAGTCTGCGTTAATAAACCCTTGGGTTTATGTCATAGCAAAGATGGATAGCAAAAAATCCTAAGCGACTAGGACCACCAAGAAAGTAGAAACACCCCTCTCGGTGCTGTGTAGTAAAGTATAATAAAATTAGGAAGAACCAACACCCTAGGATTACAGTTTAGGGATTGGGCTTTAAGGGTTGGAGCTTGGATCAGGGCATAGGGCTTAGGGTCAACAAGGGCTTACGGCTTCTTCAGATCCTTCCAGGTGTTGGGTTCGGGTCCACTCCAAGCCTGTCAACTTTGTAGCCTCTCGGAGCTTGTTGAATTGCTGCTGGGCTGGTATTTCGAGCATCAAAACATCGAAAAGATACCAGAAGTCGTTGTTGTGAAACAACATCTTTGAAGTAGAACCCTTTTGGGTTTTATATACAACATATGTTCGAGAATCCCCTTAAAACTTTATTTGCAAGCTGCTACACAACCCTAAGCCCTGAAACCTGTACCCCGAAACCCTCAATCCTAAACACTAAACTCCAAAACCCACGCCTTTGATAGAACCTCTACAGGAAATCTGACAGCAACCCTTGCAGTCAAATACTCGAAGGCTTGGGAATCAAACCCTAAAACCCCCCAAACCTAGAGCCCCGAAACCTCAAAAACACTTTTTACAAAACAGCCTAAACCCTAAACCCTGCATCAAACACTAAAGCTCTGCAACCTCAAAAACCCTGAAACTCTAACCCGTAAACCCTAAACCCTAAACCAAGAACACTAAAACCCTAAAGCCGTACAACCGGAACCCCTAAACCTCAAATAGCAAAACACTGAGCCTCCGCTTGACGGCGTTTGATCCTGGCCTGTTGGGAGGGGGGAGTGGCTCCGAGACTTCAAAGCCCCATGCTACTTAAGGAATCCAGGACTTCGGTCTTCTTTTCAGGAAAAAAGGTTCTCGGGTTGTAGAATATAGGATTTCGAGCTTAGAAGGGATTTCGGGCTTAGGGTTTAGCACTTGCATTTTCGAAGGTTGAGGATGTTTTTGGCTTAGGATTTGTGTTCAAAAAGCTCAAGGTCTAGGTTTAAAGTTTGAGGAATATGGGGTTCGGGGTTTCTCCAGGTTCGCTGCAGCAACCTTAGGATTCAGGGTGCCAGGTTGCCTTTCTTGGGGGTCAACGTCTTGGGGTTTAGGGTTTTGGGGTTTAGGGTCTTGGGGTTTAGGATTTAGGGTTTTTAGGGGTTTAAGGTTTAAGGGTTTACATATAAGGTCTTGGGGTTTAGGGTGTAGGGTTAGTCTTGAGCTGCTCTGACGCAGACGCAGAAAGGGCAGGACAGCAAGGTCAAAGTAATACGGTCTCGGCCGCAGAAATGCATGTCTCAATGGTATGGACATCTTATATAGTATTACTGAAACAAGAATGACGACCCAGCTCCCTTATAAAACACGAAAGGATTCTTAGGCACTAAACTCCAAAACCCTTTAGCCCTATAAAGCCCTAGAAAAACCTATAGACTCCCATAGAACCCCATAGCATCCTACACAGACCTCTTAAACGAACCCTGAAAAGGAGGCCTGAGCATCTGCTCTGGGGTCTATAATAGAAAGCTATGAGAAATTCCCCCGCAAAAAAAATGAAGAAGCAGAAAACCCCTAAACCCTAAAATCAAAAACATCCGAAACCCTAAACCACAAAACCCTAAGCCTAAAAGCCCTAAAAGCAGCCCAGCCCAGATCAAACCCCAAAGCCAAAAGTTCTAAATCCACCCCAAAAGTGCCCACAGCACCTAAACCCGAAACCCTAAAATCCAAAAACTCCTAAGTCCCGAAATTGACCGGCCTTTCCAAAGGCGCCCAGAGCGCGTAAACCCTAAAATCCTAAACTCCTACATCCCCTAAAAGGCCCCAGAGCGCCTGCTCGACCTCCTTCTCCATCCGAGCCCTCTGCGCTGCGTCCGCGGCTTCCTGGGCCTTTGGAACGACGCGAAGGCGGCTGCGAAGGAGGAGGTTCAAAAGAGGGGAATTTAGGGGTTTAGGGCTGTTTGGGTCTAGGGTCTCGGGCTGTTTGGGTTTAAATTTTTATCGGTTGCTACGCGCATCCGAGGGTGACGTTTCTTTTAAACAAAGCACGCGAGCACGTCAGCGCAGTCTCCAATTGTAGGCTGTATTCGGGGAGTAGCTGGAGGTACTGTTTGAGTCCCAACAAATCTCGTCTATGGTCTTGGGCGGTGTGGTCTAAGTGGGCCTGGAATACCGGTAAGATCCATTCGACCAATTGCTCCAGCCAGTAGCGTTAGGGGTGTCCTCTTCTAGCAGACTTGGTGAACTTGATTTTATCCTTGTAGTTATCGGGCGGTGTAGCCAGGATTTTGCAGAGTTGCTGAATTTGTTGTTCCATAAGGATTTGTGAGGGGAGCTTGGGCCTGCCTGCGAAGATCCATACGCGTCTGTTGCTGATGTGTGAGAAATATGAGGCTTTAACTCCTATGCATCACGAAGGTATTTATGGTACCAGCCGTCGATGGTTTGGAAGTGTATAGGGTTAGGGTGTTTAACTTACTGCGCTTTTTGGGTTGCGTAACAAATCCTAGCCGAACTTTTAAGCGCGGGTTCGCGATTTAAGTCCCGCCAAACCCCGCACCCCAACCCCCAAAGCCTGAACCCCCAATCCCAAATCCCGGCCAGGACAGCCCAGCTTTTGGGCTGGCAGAGGCCTTTGGCGTACCACCAATTTGGCTGGTCCCAGCTTTTGCGCGGGCAGCAGCTGTCGTCTTGGTTGGTGTAATGGAGCTGGCCGTCTCATTCTGGCCTGGAGCCTCTGGAGGAACAGCAAGTCTCTGGCGAAGGGCTTCAAGCAAGCGGCGGGTCTTGTCGGTAGCCAGCAATTGAAATCATTGCCAGCTGTCAAGTCTTTTGGTGGTTGGGCCATGAATACGTGCCGGCCCCGAAACGGGATGCATGGGATTCCCATAAGAGCTCTATGGTACTCTTGGGGTTTAGGATTGCTGGGGTTTAGATGTTCTATGAGAGCTCTTTAGGGGTTTGGTGGTTGAGGGTGTGTGGGGTTTACGGTGTTTAGATAATTTTCTCTTTCAGGTTTGATGGGCCTTTGCTAGATTCCTAGTGGATCACTGAAACTTAATAGGTAGGCGAATAAACAAGGCAACTATGGTCACACTTAGTTTAGAACCCCATGAAGGAACTGAGGGCCCACTTACTAAGTTTCAGTTGTCAGAACGAGGATGACCTAGTTTGGAACAGACCCTCTAGACCCTAAACCCTAATTAATTCCCTGAACCCTAAACCCTGAACTTGAAGTCGGCTCTTTTGAGCTATAGGGTTTAGGGCTTCTAGACAATGCAGAAAGCACAAAAACTAGTCAAATCAGCCCCTGGGAAGACATAGCGAGAGCGGGTGCCTCTCGCTGCAAACGCTTCAGCTCCTGGCACAATTAGCTGTGTTTAGGACTTAGGGTTGTCAGTCTGTCAGGGTTGCATAGGAATGTCTAGGAGTTCTACAAGAGTTTGCAAGGTTCCTTGGGGCTTTAGCAGGGCTTGGGGTTTGAGGCTCCGGGCATAGGACTTGGGGCTTGCAAAGCTCGGGGCCTTGACGGAAGATGTTCTCCGTGGATCATGGTGCCCATCAGGGTTCAGGGTTTCATGACCATCATTGGGGACTAGCGCTCAGGCCGTCATGATGACCATCATTAAGAACTACCAGTAGGCTTATGAGCATCATTAGGAAAATTCGGGCAACGGTGATAGCTTAGTAATGGTGTTGGCGGTGATGATCCGGCTCGTGCTCAGACCCTACTGGCGGTGTTGTTAGGAGCGAAGCAATCACGGAAGAACTTGAAAGGTGCTATCATTAGAGTCATTTTAGGGTTCAGGGTTTAGGGTTTTGGGACTTTAAGATGCTGATGGTCACGCGGTGATACGGATGTTGAATGCTCTGATGGGTATGAACTTCGAACCCTGCACAAGATGGGTTTTAAACCTGTTCCCCAACGGCCGCAAAACTTGACCCAAACCCTAAACCCTAAACCCTAAACCCTACCCCATTGTCTCTGTGCCTCCTCTGCTCGCTGCATCTCCTTCCAGGTGGCCTCCATGCGCTCCTGCGCCTCACAAGGTTTCGGATTGTCGGTTGGCTTACCTTTGGTTAGTAGGGAATGAAGGAATGGGGTACAATTATAACTACTATTACTACCATTCTTCCATTCCCTACTAACCAAAGGTAGGGTTGGTCTAATGACGTGTCGTGTTCATTAGGGTTTAGGGGTGTAGGGGTCTAGGGTTTAGGGTTTAGGGTTTAGGGGCCTAGGGGCTTAGGGTTTAGGGTTTAGGGTTTATACCGATTCTTCAAACCAAAAGAATCCTATACCCTCCGCCTTTACCCGATTCTGGTTGCTTGAGTTTGAGCCCAGTATAGGGCCTAAGCCTAAGTAACTAGAACAGTAATTAGGACAGTAATTTGGCATGTATTTTTGTGTACTGACAAGGAACCCGAAGGAATATGTTTTTTAGGCCTCTATACCCTCGATAGACAAATGCTTGGAGTTTTGATTCAGCCTTTCAGGTTGGGGGGTCTCTGGGCTTGGGATTGAGGGTATAAGCTTTTGGTTTCGGGATTTGGTTTGGTGTAGGCTCTAAACAGTAATCCCAAAACCCTAAACCCCCCAAACAGGCCTCCTTCATCATCTGGTGGGTGAAGGGCGGTATCAGCTCCCTTGGGTGCGAGATGAGTGCCTCAACAAGGATTACTTGGAGGTTCATGGGTAGTTATATGTAGGGTAATAACTAGGGTAACTATACTTATAACCCTAATTAGGGGACTTATAACCCCACTTATAACTACCCCTGAACCTCCAAGTAAGGGTTAAGGGGTTTAGGCATTCGGGTTTAGGGTTTTCATAGCGGATCGGAGATTAGGGATTAGGGTTTAGGGACCATGCAACCCAAAAACATGCTATATACCCAGAGACTCGAATATCATGATCCTTAAGTCACTAATCCTATATACTCTATTGACAATCCCTACTTTTCAGGAGCCTGCCGATTTATGGGTTTGGCTTTGGGTTCGGGCTTGAGAGAATTACCCAGAGACTCCAGAAGAAACGAATAATGCGTCCGTGTCCCGGTTAAGGTTTAGGGTTTAGAGTTTAGGGTTTCGCACACCGGGAGCTCGGTTTGGTTGTGTTGTGTGTTTCAACAGCCGGCGCTCTCGCGCAAAGCCAACCCAAACATTGGAGAGTCTCCAAAGCACGAAAGACCCTCAAACAGACCTTCAAAAGCGGGTTGCTAGTTACAAGGACCCCTAAGTAAGGGATCCATGCCAATATAATGGCCTTACTACTTAGACATGGGTTTTGGGGCATATTGTACTATAGTTACGAGGAACCCTTAGGAATAATATGATTGAATACTTCAGTCACAGAGATGGCTCCATGTCTTGTAACAACATTGTAAAATCAGCGCTGCGGGTAAGATAAGTCCGACGACAACAACCTCACGAAACCCTAAACCCCAAACAACTCTAAACCCGTACCATCCCGTACCCCTAAACTCAAACCCGAATCCCCATACAGCCCCATACCCTAACCTAGAACACTACACAAATTCAACTGTAACTCCAAACCCAAGCCCGAAACTCTGTACCGTCCCACACCCTAACCCAGAACGGTTTAGGGGTTTAGGGTTTAGGGTTTAGGGGTTTAGGGGTTTAGGGGTTTAGGGTTTAGGGTTTAGGGGTTTAGGGTTTAGGGGTTTCGGGGTTTAGGGCAACCTAGAACACTATGCAAAACGCCGAAGCCGCGCGTGCCTTCATGACGTTCATCTTGCTGTTGTGACGTCGGATCCTTCTGGGCTCCCCCGAACACACGTGGGTGGTTGATCAAAATTATGGGTCCCTTTTGGTCCCCTAGACTATAAGGAATATATTATAATACAGACCCCAAAAGGGCCCATAATTTTGATCAACCCCCTTGTCAAATTAAGGTCCCTTTTTGGGTCCCTATTATAATACGGCACCTATTAACTACCCACGTCTTGTCTTAGGGCTTAGGAAGATTTGAAACATAGGGGTTAGCTTAGGGTTCAGGGTTCAGAATTTTAGGGCTTAGGAAGATTTGAAACGTAGGAGTTAGGGTTTAGAGTTTAGGATTTAGGGTTTAGGGTTTAGGAAGATTTGAAACATAGGGTTAGGGGTTAGAGTTCAGGGTTTAGGGTTTAGGGTTTAGGAAGATTTGAAACATAGGGGTTCCTTTCAAGGGGCCTATCTAAAGGGACGTCTGTAAGCCCTACACGGTTTGGGTTCCTTTAAAGGGATCTATAGGGTACTATAGGGCATCATAGGGTTTAGGGCTTAGGGGTTTAGGGTTTTGGGTTTTGGAAGATTTGAAAAATAGGGGTTCCTTTTAAGGGGCCGGACTATTTTGGAATACCTTTTAAGGGTTCTCAATATTGGTTTTTGGGGTTCCTTCTGAGGGGCCTATGTTACGGGATGTCTGTAAACCCTACAAACCTGGTAAAACAGGTCCCCTTACCCGTTAACCCTCCGGAGCCCTGAACTCCGAAATCCCTAAACCCTAAAAACTCAAACACCTAAACACCTGAACCCCTAAACCCCTAAAGCCCGAAATCCAAAAATACTAAACCTCTAAGCACCCTGACACCCCCTAAAACCTAAACACGTACAACATTTCCTTGCAGGGACCCTTTTAAGGATCCCCTTTAAGGGCACTCTTATGGTAACCCTTAAAGGTACCCTTCCAGAAATCCCTTGAAGGAGCATCGAAAAACCCGTCTTCGGGATTTGGGATACTGAACCACACTAATACCTCCTACTATACACATTCTTTTCTATAGAAGCCCTACATTCTGCCATGAAGGTACTTAGGGTCCTCGTGAGTGGCTCCCCGTCTTCGGGATTTGGATTGTCCACGAAAAGGATCCTGGCGACTACGGCGGGGTGCGCCGAGGTCTTGCGGAAGACTTGAGGCGTTTAGGGCCTGCAACCCTATGGGGCTGAGAGTTTGGGGTTTAGTTTAGGGGTTTAGGGGGTTTAGGGGTTTAGGGTTTTGGGTTTTGGGGTTTAGGGGATAAGGTTAGGGTTTAGGCTTTATAGATCAGGGTTTTAATGCTTGGGTTTTATAAGGGTGTCGTTGTATGGACTGCAGGCCTGTTGGGCTGAAGATTGGGATTCAGGTTCAGGGTTCAGGGCGTTATGGGGTTAAGGCTTGGGGTTAAGGACTAGGCTCTGGGGCTCAGGATTAAGGGCGGACTCTGAGAGGAAACTCGAACTTATGTTCACATGGTGCATGGTGCAAGGGTCACAGTTCTGAATAATTTGATTAGGGACTCGTCATTTCTGACGACACCAAGCGCGATCTCTGTCGATCGCTCTTTCATGTCCGTCAGATTTTCAAGCTTCACTTGGTGCGGCACTCCCAGTGCCCTCTTGATAGCTGACTTGAAATATTTGCAAGGTCCACCGGTCCAGGTAGTAAGGTATTGAATCTAATCGGAAACAAGAATTTCAACAAACAAGGAGGATGAGCTACAGAAGAAACCTCAACCGTAGGATACATGTTGTAACAGCTCCTACATACGTGTCTCCAAAATTGGAAGACACCTCCCCCTACCAACCAAAATGAGGTCTTCACGAGGCTTATATAAGAGAAGTTTTGGGGCCCTCTAAACTGGTTCATTGTTGGGATAGGATTAAAAAAAATGTACATCGTTATTCCTTATTGGGTTCAAGTACCCATAAAAACGCAAAATGTTACCCAACTATGACAAAGTAAAAAGAAATAGATAACCCTAAACCCTAAACCCTCTACAAAAAGTACATGTTGTGGTACGGCTGATGGTCAAAATCCTGCATTACCCATAACAAGGAATATGCCATAATTCAGGGTCGCGGATCGAGCAGCTCACCAGCGAGCTGTATAGCCGAAGACCCCAGAACCCTTAACGCAATGGCCCTTCGGGGAAGCGGGTTCGCAAGGAGCCAGGGCACAGCGCAGAGCTGCAAGAACGCGTCTTTGAGGCGGTATCTCAGCTCATGGTTCACTCGAACATCTCATTGAGGGCTCTTCGCGAGATTGTGCCGCAGCGCATGGGCGTAAACCTTGCAGATCGCAAGGCAGAGATCGCAGCTGTGCAGAGCTTTCATTGGAGGTCTTGACATGTAGCCGTGGCGGCAGGCTGGAAAGTGACCGCGGCAGAGTTCTTTTTACGCAGCTTCCTGATGAGGTTGACTATGCGGCTCGCTGGCGTGGGACATGGGAGCCGTTGGCAGACATCAAAGGTTGGTGGCATGATAGCCGCACAAGGAACACATGCTGCATCCGGACTGGCAGTGCTAGCTGGGAGCTATTCTGCCTCGAGCGCGGCATTCAGCCGGAGATCGGTGTTGGAGCTGACGCCGTCAATGCCGATTTCAATGAAACTGATGTGGGCAAAACACTGCCGGGCTGTACAGTGGCTGGTCTCGTGCTCTTGGTGGTGCATGATACACACATATAAAGACCAACAGCAAGCTGCTCCATGCAAAAGAGCTCTATGCAGGATGGGAGCCACAAGCTGCTTCGCGCATGGACAATGTGCGATCGAGGACAAGATCGGTGATCCAGTCTTTGCGGGCAACTACACGGGGTTTCATGGACGATGTGTCTGCCATGACATCTGGTTGTGGATCAACGGTGTCCGCAAGTGCAGCGGGGCGTTTGCGTGCAAATTTGGTTACAATGATAGCATGCAGGAGGCTTCTGCGATTGATGCCACCTGCTTTGGCTCGGCATTCACTCCAAGGCTTCTGGTGAATAGATTAAGCGCCACTGCAACTGCAACTGCAAACCTTTTGGTATGCCGCGACAAGTCGTTTGGTGACAGTGGCTGGTGGCACCACCATGGACGCAAAGGGTGCAGGGGAGGAATCTTTCGCCGAGATGACCTTGGTGCAAACTGCGCCAAGTCACTGAGTCACCTGGTGTGTTGGCTGTGTGGTGGAATGCCGACTGCAGTGAAAACGTGGGCTGACGCGACTCTGTCTTGGTCTTCGTGTCAATTCAAGCAAAAGCGCCACGTCCTGTGACGGCTTTGAGCAGGCAGTGCTGTGTAGACCCAGTTTCCTGCTTGAGGGCAAACTTCAGCAGGGGGTTTGTGTAAATGCGGCCAGGCCTTGCTATTGCTGAGCTTCTCGTATTCTGGTTTTGTGCTGTGACGTGCACAGGAGGGTACAGTTTTTCAAGCTTCGTGCTTGCTGGTTTAAACCTCAGTGCTTCCACAGCAGTTAAGCTTCACCACTCTGTACAGCACACGTGGACTCCTCGCATGCGCTTTGCGATGTTTAGTGTATGCACTCTTTGGGCTTAGGTCTTGCGCTGCATCGAGCAGTTTGGCCCGCCATCGCAGTGAAGGGCAGATTTCTGCACCACTGCCCTCATGGGTCTGTGAGTGCACACTGCCCCCCGATTTAATTAGGTGCCGTCCGAATTCATTTGCTAGGCGTGCGTCCCCTGGACTCTGAACGCTACGAAAAATACATAATTCCCATCGTTTAGGGTACTTAAAGTAATGCAGGATTTTGACCATCAACAGCAGATCAAAGAAGGCCTCCGAGGTTGTAAGCTTGGCGATAGGTGTGCGGGCTGTCAATACCGAGGACTGTGGTTCCAAGCGTTTCTTCCGGTCTAAAGCACAACAAACCCAAACCAAAAGGGACAACCACAGACCTAAACCGTGAAGTCTATAGATTAAGTTCAAAACGCCGAGCATGAGTTCTTAGTAACATAGTAAAGCGCAGCTCTCTATAGGAACTTTATGACCAATTATTCAAAGACCCAGACACTAGACCAGTGCCAATAGCCGATGTTCAAAGTCCGAACCCGAAGCCATACAGACTCCGAACAGAAATCGCTATCGAAGCGGCAATGAACCGCAAAACGGACCCCGAAACGGTGCCTCAACATAAGGATCTAACAATTCACGTTTTCGGGAATCCCGAATTGCCCATTGCCCTTTGTAAAGGATCCGCTACACCACCAAAGTTTTAACTTCATGTTCAGGTGCCTCCCCCCCCCACCCCCACAAGAATCAGCCGTCCTGTTGGGATTGTTTCCAACCTTGCTGCAGCTTTAGGGCAAGCTCTAGGGTTGAGGACGTCTCAACGTTTAGCACCAATATAGGGGCCTTAACAATTAGAAAAGGGTTTTGGAGCCCATAAAAATATACTTACAATAAGGAACCCCCAAAATAGTATTGGTAATTGTTTAAGCGTCTATAGTACTATATAAGTTTGTTGGAATTAGAATAGGGTTCCTTTTTAGGGTTCCGGGTTAAAGGGGTCTACAAGGGCTACTACTTCTGTTTTCGGGTTGAGGCTTCAGGATTAGCATTCGAAGTTTAGGAGTTCGAGTTCAGGCCTCAGGCCTCAGGGTTTAGGGTTTAGGGTTTAGGCAGGGTTGGGGATTTCTAAATTTGAGGTTCAAGGTTAGGGGCTTGGGTTTAGGGCTTGGGGCGTTGAGGATTTAAGACTTCGGGCTCAATTTTAATGATATTCGAAGTTGAGGCTAGGAGGTGGGTTGTGCGCGCTCAAACACCACAGTTTTGGGCCAATGCCGTCGAGTTAAGCTTGCCCCTGACTCTCGAAACCTTAGTTGCTGAGTTCATAAGCCCCAAAAAATGTACACTTTCAGTTTCTTGTTGGGTAATACTATCCCAAAAAGTGTAAAGTGTATCCACTCAGCTACTAAGAAACCTAAAGCCTTCTGAAACCCGTTCTTTTTGAAGCCCTAGAATCCTAGAAGCCGTATGTTAAAAACGACTCCCACAGCTAAAGACTCCCCAGAGAGCCCCAATCCGCGACTGCGGAGGGTGTCGTTGAAGAGTTCGTGGAGTATTTACCAGGAGTTTATGTGGTGAAACCCTAAACCCTAAACCCTAAACCCAACCATATTCCCTTGTTGAAGGAATCCCTCAAAATATCGGAGCTCTTCAATACATTTTAAGGATTTGGGATCTTAGGGCTCGTCTCCTCAACTTCATGGGGGCTTTTCTACAAGTCGGTTTAAAGGAGGGAGCACCCTCTCGGAATGCTTCCTTATACCGTGAACCCCGGAAAATTGGAATGTGGATTAGGATGATGACTGCTGGGATGCCTTTAGACTTGACTTGAAAGGTGTGAGGACAACTAGGTGGGGCTGCTAAAGCTCTTGAAAAATGTTAGTAAATAAGATCCTCTTAAGCCCATTAAGGGAAAATATAAAATGTCCCAAAGCCCTACCTAGATAACTAATTTTCCAACCCCTCGGGTTCTAGCTACGGAGATCAGACGACACGGAACCTATCGGTATGCCTCTTGTCAGAGCAGGTACCGTAATCAAGCCGAGGAATCACCATTTTCTTAAGATACAAGAGCTTTCTTTTGTGGCGCCGGTTCCAAACTAAGGTTCTCTGAGAGTCTCCTGCGTGGTAATTAATATAGGGATCTTAAGACTTCGATAAGGTCTTGGTGTATATTATAGTACGTACTAGCATAAGGGACTCTAAGGAAGAGTGTTACTAAGTATTCAGGCGTCTAAGCTATACCGAAACGAAACACGAGGACCGTAAAGCAAAGAACGGCAAAGAATATTACAACGTTCAACAGCCTCGTCATCGCCATTGCCATTATGATCATCATTTTGATTGTCTTCTGGTGGATCAGCAGAAACAAATGCAACGATGAACCGATCAAGATGTCTTCAAGGGTTCATAACGGCTTGCATGTCCCTCCGAACTTGTAGCCTAAGCAAACACCATGCAACACCCCACGACCCACACTTGGAACCTCCTACAACCCTCAAGCCTGAAACCTTTGAACCCCCTTCCTAAACCTTCGAATATATGTCCTGTAGAACCCTGTGCAGCCACCCGAAGCCCAGTTCCCATGTACCCTCTTTGATTAAACAAAATCGATCTTCCTGCTGTTCATTTCGAAACCAACCTAGGAACCATAACAACAGTCTCCATAGAAACCCAAACTCTCTCTGAGGCGAACGGCGAGGTTGTAGATGTGTTTGAACCGCCAATTCAATTCCGTCTGGCGCTCAATCCACGACCAAGCCTCTCGGGTTCAGGGATTTACGGCAAATATACTAAGGAACCTTAAGGAACGTAAAGTTACCAGCACCAAGTATTCAGGCCCTGCGGGCCTTGCACTATGAGTTTTGTCTAGGGTTTAAGCTCTAGAGCGGTGTGGGATTTGCAGTGAGGTGGGACGTAATTTACGGCTTTGTATGAGGCTTTGCGCAATATTGTGGTGCTACAGGAGTTGCTGTAGGGTTTGATCAGGTTTATGGGTGCATGGCTGACCCAACTTCGAGGCTTTAACGGTTTTGGTTTGGATAAGTACAGCCTGACCCTGGCATTCAGATGTGTAGCACCAAAAGCTGTTCCTTGTTCTGGGGCTCAATCGTGGGTGTGTTGGGTTACAGACCGAACCGTCAAGAAAAACTTTGTATGCTCTATAACATGGAACTCTTTTTCCTTTAAAGTCTGTAGTTTCATTACAGGGATCTGGATGCTTGGTACAGTGTTCTGCAGTTTGACATTACGTACACACGAACCCCCTGATTGAAAACCCTGGTCTTGAAAGGCCTTAATATAGGCGTCTTAATAATTAGAATAGCTTTTTGGGGCCCACTATATTATAATCATAATTAGGAACCCCCAAAATAATGAGTACACCGCCAGCACTGAATAAGAAAACATTGAATAAGAAATCCAGCCCCTGGATTTGGGCGAACATGTGCTGCTAGAAATTGCCACAACCAAGCCAAAGGAAATAAGAAATTCAGGGTCCCCTACCCCCGAAACCCAATTTCTTATCCAATTTCTTAAATGCTGCCCGCAGACCAGAAGCCCAGGACCCTAAACACGTTGCAGTACCTTGAAATTTGGGCTTAAACCTTCGGGATCTAAAACCTCAGGTTAAAGGGGACAGGAATGAGTACAGCACTTAGAGCCTTAAAGCTTAGCGGAAACCCCAATGGACGGGTTTAGGATTTTGCAGCAAATCGGCGAGAGTTTCGGAACTCGCCCGAATGCAAGAAACAAAGGTGAAGATTTGATATTAGGATTCCTGCAGCAAATCGGCGGGAGTTTCGGAATTCGCCCGAAGGCAAGCAACAAAAGTGAAGTATCCGGTGAATTTGACGGGCTTAGGATTCCTTCAGCAAATCGGCGACAGTTTCGGAATTCGCCCGAAGGCAATGGGTGGAGGGTTGAAGATTTGATATGAATTTCGACCAAGAACTGCGGAAATAAGAAATCCAAGCGCTGGATTTCTTATTTCCTGGTTTTTTGGCCGGACCAAAAACACAGGAAATAAGAAATCCAGGCTGGATTTCTTATTTCGTTGGTTTTTGGCCAGCCCAAAACCCAGGAAACAAGAAATCCAGGAGCTGGATTTCTTATTTCGTTGGTTTTTGGCCGGCCCAAAACCCAGGAAATAAGAAATCCAGGGGCTGGATTTCTTATTTCACATCGCCATCCTCTAATGGGCGGTTTATTACCGCCCCGGGCTCTTCGTCCATGTTGAGCCGTGGACGGCGTCAGAGGCGCACGATACGTCTCCAATAAGAAATCCAGGGTACCCTTAACCTGGCGGGTATCACTTATGACTCTGAACAGAGCGCTATCTAAATAAGAAATCTAGAGTACCCTGCCTCGGATGCAGGAGTTTCTTATCCAACGCCGTCACTGTATTGGTAATTAGTTAAGCCCCTATAGTAAGTGACTCAAGGTTAGCAATCCTGCATCCTAAACCCATGCGGGAGCATGTTTGGTTTCATGGGACGCCCAAAAATTTTTATCCCTTTCGAAACTAAAAGTCTACAAGAAAAGAACGTGTTGATTGTGGTAGTTGAGACATTGGACCAAAAGTTTCGAATTACCCAAACCACCGCAATGCCACAGAGTATGACAGCCGGCATGGCATCTGGCACCACAGGTGCATTAAATGTGCGGATCAATGCGCGTGACCAGGAAACGCGGCTTGGACGCAAGAATATTGGTGACGGCGACAGGCACAGTAAGAGATCAAACCAGCAGGCAGTTGCGTACAACTGAGAAACTGCGAAGGAAGGAGAACAGTGGGGTGTGCGATGCAACAACAAGCTTGAAGCAAGCGGGAGGTCTGGGGTACCGACACGGCAACGCGCTCGATTCTGGTCCTGAAACAAAGTCAGAACCAGGACCTGGTTGTATTTTGCGACGCAAGGCCCGCAAAACAAGCCACTTCCACAACTGTTGCATGTCCAAGGCGCAACAAACAAATGCCGAAAGTGCAGAGCAAGCAAGTGCCGCTTCGCTTTGGACTCAGATTTTTTTGATAGGCCCAGCATCGTGAGCTTTGTCAGCAGGAGCAGACGAGTACGCTAGCTGAACCGTGGTGGGTAACACAAGCTTTGCTGGCGAAGATCCGACAGCCGAGCATGCAAAGAGGCGATGCGGCTTTCAAAGGTTTCCACCTCCGGTGTCGGAAGTCGCTTGGACCCGACGGCAGTCTTCATCGGAACTTCACAGGATTGAGCCACGACAGTGAGCTTGGAGAGTTGAAGGGATTTGCGAAAAAAACATCGTGCTATTTAGGGTTTATATTGGGATCCTTCAAGGGTTGGCTCGATGCATCTAAAGATTAAGCCCTCCACCCTTCAACCCCTGATCAACAAACACCCCTCCTTGATAAGGGCTGAAATAGGAAATTACAGATCCGCAGAAGACCCTTACTAGGGTTCAACAATCAGGAGGTCCACTTTAAATCTTGAAACCGCTTCTAATATAGAATCCTGAACAGTATTTTCCTTCGGGTTCTTATTGTATTGATAGGAAAACCTACCCCAAAACCTTGTTCTAGTAATCAAGGCCTCTGAGTAGATAATAATTAACCCTTGCAGCAGCCCTTATAGACCCTAATTCACGGAACCCTTAAAGGAACTAACGGGGTTCAACCCGAGTTCTATGACCATGCACGGAAGTAGGTCGCTTTACGCGTAATATGCCGCCACGTCCAAACCCTGGTGTGAGGTGGCGCCATCCTAGCATGGATGTCCAGCCACTGCGCAAGAAGACACCCCTAAACCCTAAACCCTAAGCACCGAGGACACTTATAACGCCAGCGCCAGGCCTCTTCCCTTTGCGTCCTGGCAGGGCACAGGATTTCGGGCACGCTACTATAGAAGCCTAGATAATTACCAGTATTCTTCCTTAAAGGGGTCTATGAGGGTTACCATAAGGGCTATTATACGGCACTACAATGATATAGGGGCCTAAATGATTACCAATATTATTCCTTAGGGTTCCTTATTACAGATAAACTATAAAGTGCCCCAAAACCCTATTCTGTACTGAGGCCCCTATATTACCCCGGTTTAGGGTTCAGGACAAGGAGTCGATAGACCTTACTTAAAGGATCGTGGGACTTACTAAAACAGGTTACTTAGAGGATCATGGGACTTAGTAAATAGGTTATAATTGGGGTTATAAGTCCCCTAAGTGGGGTTATCCTAATTATAACCTACTTATAACCTTACTTACTAAGTCCCATGAGCCTTNGGATCATGGGACTTAGTAAATAGGTTATAATTGGGGTTATAAGTCCCCTAAGTGGGGTTATCCTAATTATAACCTACTTATAACCTTACTTACTAAGTCCCATGAGCCTTCAAGTACAAGACTTGGCAAGGAGGAGTATAAGTGAGGTGCCTTTAGTTACAAATACTTCTAAGCCTCCCGGCAATACTAAATCCCTCAACCCGAATCCCTAAAATCGCTCAACCCACGGCTCGAACATTGGTTTTTGGAGGTCCTGCTTAAACTTCGGCAAATCATTGTAAAAAGAGATAAAAAGGCTATAAAACCCGACATGAACCAAGATAAACTGTTTGATGAAACCATACAAAACCGCGGGAAAGCTCCCAAAACACCCTCATGCCGGCCCACGCCCCTAGAACCCTAAACCCCAAACACCAAAACCCTAAACCCCAAACACCAAAGGCCTAAACCCTAAACCCGAAACCTAAACCCTAAAGCAGTAAAACCCTAAACCCTAAGCCCTAAAAACCCTATAGCAGTAAAACCCTAAACCCTAAACTAAACCCGAAACCTAAGCCCTAAGCCCTAAAAACCCTAAAGCAGCAAAACCCTAAACCCTAAACCCCAAAAAACCCTAAAGCAGCAAAACCCTAAACCCTAAACCCTAAAAACCCTAAAAACCCTAAAAACCCTAAAGCAGCAAATCCCTAAATCCAAGGGCCCGACACATACTTGCTGGCGTATGTAACCACCACGTAGAGATTCAGAAGACCTGGGGATCTTGCGCATGGGGGGG
>BGNK01003025.1:1755-38468 GCA_003297005.1 Symbiodinium sp. clade A Y106 | reverse complement strand
TTAGGGGTTTAGGGGTTTAGGGGTTTAGGGGTTTAGGGGTTTAGGGGTTTAGGGGTTTAGGGGTTTAGGGTTTAGGGGTTCGGGGTTTAGGGTTTAGGGGTTTAGGGAGGCAAGGGGTTTAGGGGTCTGTAGTTTGGGTTTTAGGGTCTAGGAGGCTTAGGGATTTCGGTTTATAGTAGAAGCCAGAAAGTTGGAACATGACTATCCTCGTGCCCTTAAGGTAAAGTATAAGGGATCCTAGCACTAATCCTCCTAAAGCCATGTTCCAACTTTCTGGCTTCTACTATGTGTGAAGCTTTCATATCATAGGGCCTTGATGAGGTCACAGGGCCTTCTGGGATTTTATGTCGGTTTCGGTGGGTCATTGGGGAACATACGGCTGATGGACAAAATCCTGCATGACCTTAAGGACTCTAAACTATGGGAATTATGGTATATTCCTTATAATGGGTAATGCAGGATTTTGTCCATCAACAGTACTTCCCTGTAAGGAGACCTTGAGCAAAAAGGCAACCTACCCCGTGGATAGTTTGGGAGACCTTTTAAAAGGGGTTCTAATGGTTCGTTTAAAGGGGTCTATAAGGTAACTTAGGGATTAGGGTTTTCTAGGGCTCCTGAATAGACCCTCAATAATTCGGGTACCCTTTTTCCTAATACTCAGCGTCAATAAGGAGGCCCCGAAGTAAACAGGGCAAAAGGGTACTACTCAGGAACCTAGATATCGCGCAACTGGCATGTGGGATTTGAGGGTTTGCTGAAGGTTCCACGCTTATTTCGAGTCCAGGGCTTTAGGGTTCTCTTTGGGCTTAGGGTTTAGGGGTTTCGGAGTATCTTCCTGGGGTGCAGAGTCCTTCTGTTTCGAGAGACCGGGTAGTCACAAGTAGGGTTATAAGTAGGATTACTATAGTTATGACACACCCCATGAACCTCCATGTAACTACATTTCAAGCAACCCGAGTGCTGCTTCTTACCCTTGCAAACCTTGAATAAAAGACACCGCCAACCTTAAATAAAAGACACCGCCAACCTTAATGACTCTTGAACGGATATTGAAGGGACAAGGGTCCTCTAGAAGGTGTCAAAGCCGGGTGTCGGATTCAGGGTTAAGGCTTTCAGAAATAAGGCTTTCAGCTTTACTGAAAAGATCTCCACATAGGACCCTAAACCTTAAACCCTAAACCCCCAAACCCCTAAACCCTAAATCCTAGAGTTATTTTCTCTAGCTTACTGCCCCAAAAAGCCATAGAAATAAAAGGCTAAACTTTCCGATTCCTACTACACTACAAGAACCCAAAAAGTTTAAAGGTTGGGTATTGGGCATCTAAACTACACCCCCCAGGCCCAAACCCCTAAACCCTAAACGCTAGGGCTATTTTTTTACAGGGGCTTTAGGGAACGAAGGCTTTGGAGGTACCGGGACTCAGTCGGATTAGAGGTTTGGGATTTAGGGCTTCAGGGTTTAGGGTTTAGGGCTTCAGGTTTTAGGGTTTAGGGCTTCAGGTTTAGGGTTTGGGGTTTGGGGTTTGGGGTTTCGGGTTTCGGGGTTTGGGGTTTGGGGTTTCGGGGTTTGGGGTTTGGGGCTTCAGGTTTAGGGCTTCAGGTTTTAGGGTTTAGGGCTTCAGGTTTTAGGGTTTAGGGCTTCAGGTTTAGGGCTTCAGGTTTTAGGGTTTGGGGTTTGGGGTTTGGGGTTTCGGGGTTTGGGGTTTAGGGTTTCGGGTTTAGGGTTCAGGGTTTGGGGTTTGGGGTTTAGGCTTAAGAAAGTTCTGTCGGCAGCCAAACCACATAGGGCTTCCGGTCGTACGGTTTCTACACGGACCCCTTAAGGAATATGGCTTAAATGATACAGGGCTTCGTATTATGATTTAAGCTATATTCCTTAATTAAGGGGTATTGGGCTCTCCGGGCAAAAAGCACATAAGCAAAAATTAGGATAGTGATATCGCATATAAACCCCCTTATAATGAAGCCCAGTAAGGTAGGGATATCCCGAGAAAAATGCGTATGCTTATGTCCTTTTTGGGTCCCAAATCTAGGGGTTTTGGGAGGTAGCGGGGTTTAGGATGTATGCTGTAAGAGCATTGAAGGTTTTGGGGCTTAACGGCAGATTTTGTTGATGCTGGTGTTGTGGGGCTTACGATTGGTACTTACAGGTCTTAATCATACGGGACCCTTAGTTGGGTTGGGCGAGTTATGATTTGGGGTTTAGGATTACGGGCTTTCGCCTTTGCATATCTAGAGCCCTACCCCAAGCCTCCTAAACCGCAAAACCCTAACCCCTAAACCCTAAACCCTGAAGCCTAATCCCTAAACACTAAACCTTGAAGCCTAAACCCTAAATCCTAAACCTCAAACCCTGAAGCCTAAACCCTAAACCCTAAACCCTGAAGCCTAAACCGTAAACCCTAAACTCTCAACCCTAGCTGAAACCCACATCCGAGCTGGGAATTGAGATTCCCAGGTGCATTCTGTGCCCCAAAGGTACTCCGTGGCGTAGATGAGCCTCGCACCGAGGCAAATGGCTTATTTGGAGGTTCATGGCTGGGTCCGACAAATGCTGGGTTCTTGCTAAAGGACATAAGGTCTTGCTAAAGGACATAAGGAAGTTGATTTTAGTTACCATAATAAGGAGAGCATATTATCTAGTGTGGATCCCTACTATGGTAGCTTAAATTAACTTCCTTAAGAAGAACCTATCCACCACTCAGGCCAACAAGTTGCGCCTGACTTGCTGAGGAGCCTACGATTCGAAGAGGTATGGATCCCAAAGCGTAAGCAAAGCCATAGGTAAACCTAAACCCTAAAGCTAAAGCTTGCTGACGGCGAAGGACTTGGAGTTCAGTCTGCGGAATGCAATAACTCAGCCGGAACCTAATGCACTCGGGTCTCCACGTTTAGGGGCATACTGCCACCATTTAAGTTCTCCAAGCTCCGGAACCTGCACATGGGAGTTTCCACAAATAGGGGACCCTAATATAGTACCGTAAATAGTAGGAGCCTCATTACAAGGACCCCAAAATAAGGTACCCCTAAATTTCGGAAACTCCCACATCACTTTTTTGCGACTACGCAAGCTCTTGACCATGCTGTCCATGTGCTCCATCCCTGCGGATGGCCCTTGTGGTTGTGCATGGAGGAACCCAGAAAGCCCAATACCCCTTAATTAAGGAATATAGCTTAAGTCATAATTGAAGCCCCTTGTGGTATATTGCTGAATTAAGGAATACGGCTTAAATTATATAGGGCTTCATATTATGATTTAAGCTATATTCCTTAATTAAGGGGTATTGGGCTCTCTGGGAAAGCTGCTGTGTTATTCTCATTGCGGGCCTTAGGTTCCCCAGCCCTCTTCAACGCCTTAACTACGTTCAGGCGTCCGGTAGATTGAGCCAAAGCGAGGGCCGTCAAGCCATACTCATCTCGCGCCTGTTTAGGGTTTAGGGTTTAGGGTTTCGGGTTTAGGGTTTAGGGTTTGGGGTTTAGGGTTTCTAGGGTTTCGGGTTTAGGGGTTAGGCCTTCAAAGGAACCCCAAAAAGGACCTTGAAGGAACCGATAAAGGCGCCTCCAGCTGGGCTCCGGCCCGCAGACATGCCTCGACCACGTTGAGGTGGCCTTCCACTGCAGCATACATGAGGGGTGTGTGGCCAAACTTATTGGCGACATCCAGCTGTGCTCCGGCCTCAAGCAACACATCGACCACGTTCAGGTGGCCTTCCCTAGCAGCTTTGATGAGGGCTGTATCACCATGCGGATTGGCGACTTCCAGCTGTGCTCCGGCCTTTAGCAACGCCTCGATCACGTTCAGGTGGCCTTCCTCAGCGGCGCCCATGAGGGCTGTCTCGCCATACTGAGAGGCGGCATCCGGCTGTGCTCCGGCCTTAAGCAATGCCTCGACCACATTCAGGTGGCCTTGACAAGCCGCTTTCGCGAGGGCTGTGCCGCCTCGATCAGTGGCGGCCTGCAGCGGGGCTCCAGCCTTCAGCAATGCCTCGACCACATTCAGGTGGCCTTCCATTGCAGCATAGACGAGGGCTGTGAAGCCAAGCTCATTGGCGACAACCAGCTGTGCTCCGGCCTTTAGCAACGCCTCGACCGCCTGGAGGTGGCCCTTGGCAGCAGCACGAATGAGGGCTGTGTTGCCATCCTCATCACGGGCCTCCAGCTGTGCACCAGCATTCAGCAACGCCTCGACCACCTCCGAAGGTCCTGGGTTCTTCTTAAGGAATTTAGTTTATGCTACCACAATAGGGGTCTACACTAAATAATATGGTCTCCGTATTGTGGTAACTTAAATTACATTCCTTAACAAGAACCCAGGGTCCTTCGTGTGCAGTGTAGATGAGGGCTGTTTGGCCGAGCCTGTCCGGAGTGTTTGGATCAGCATTCTGATGGAGCAGTTGATTCACCCGCAGTTGCCTCGCCGCTGGGTCGAGCTCCGGAATTCCCTGCTCAGCCTCTCTGGTGTCTTCTTCCAGATCATGGACCAGAGCAACTGTGCGTGCATGTACAGCTTTCGCTCGGTGTCCTCTTTCCTTTTTGATCAGCGCATGCGCTAGCTTTACGCTAATGTCTGCATCATCTGTGCTGAGCCCTGCAACGGCCCTGACCGCGAGACGGGGACTGATGACCTCGCAGGGAGCAGTAGTTGGTGGGGATTGAGGCTTGTAGAGTTCAGTATTTCGCCTACTTGGAGTTTCATGGGTAGTTATAAGTAGGGTTATAAGTAGGATAACTATAGTTATAACCCATATTGGGGGACTTATAACCCCACTTATAACTACCCATTCCGACCTGTCGGAGCTCCGAGTCCTTCCTGTCCTGCGCCTCTTTGGCCTTCATGACGGGAGCTCAGCAGAGCTCATGGTTTAGGGTTTAGGGACTAGGGGTTTAGGGTTTAGGGTTTAGGGGGTTTAGGGCTTAGGGATTAGGGGGGTTAGGGTCTAGGTTTTTTTTGTTTTGAGCTCCTAGCGTCTAGGGTTTAGGGTTTGTGGTTTATAGGGTTTCGGGTTTGCTCAGCAGAAAACTTCGACGACAGCATCGGACAAAAACACACCCGTCAGAGTCATCTTAAGCATTGGGAGCTCAGAGTTGAAGATCCAGGGAAGCACAGGATTTAGGGCACTTAGAGTGTACGGGTTAGGGTTTCTCAGAGTCCTTTCAAATTCACCCCTGCCTTGACCAGCTTCCCCACATGCTCTGCCAAGGCATCGTCAAGGCTGCAAGCGCCAGAGCAGTCGATGCACTGCCACTGCAGCCGCGACCTCCTCACAAAGGCTTCTGCGCTCCAGTACTTCATTGACTTGGCCCAAGCGGGCAAGCGCATAAAAAGCTGCTTCTGCAGAGCCGGGCTCGTCTGGCTGCAGGTGCCCATCAGGTCCACGATGATCACTTTCGGAGACCAGTACCCGAGCCCCCAGGCTGCGAGCCCCACTGTGGGGATTTCATGGGTGGACAGCACGGACTGGGACAAGTTGTGCTCCCCCGTAATCTTCTTGTTGACCAGTGCGATGACGGTTCCTTGCGCTTTCTCGCTCATCCCGAGCACGAAGCTCATGCTCGCGATGGACCACATATTTCCCGCAAGCGCACTGGTCTGAGAGTCCTCGTAGCAAGCATCGAGGTCCTGGCTCGCCTCGATGACTTGGCCGAGGAAGCTGTCTGGGTGCATGGTCGCGTGCTCTGTCGACTTGGCAAAGCTGGAAAGCTTCGCCTTCGTCGTGCGCATCTGCGGGTCCCCATCCCAGAAGCCGGCCCAAATCAGCGCATGATGATGAGTGCGGGTGAGGCTCACCAGCCAGTTCCTCAAAAAGGAGAGTGCCTGATACCGACGGAGCATCTTACCAGACACACTCAAGGAAGCCACTGCGTCTCTCGAGACGCGGAGGATCGGGACGAGCTCGTCTCCCGAAGCAAAGATGTCGCGGACGCTCTCTGTGCAGGTCTTGTTCGGGAGGGCCGGGACAGCATAGTAGTCGAGAAGCCAGTCGGTTTTCGGCTGCAAGCCTTCGCACGTAAGCGTCAGGTTGTGCATCACCTGCGCTAGCTGCTGATGGCACCGCTTTGTGCTGCTACTCTGCCAGATCGTCTCGATAAAGTTGTCAAAGAGATCCTTGGGCTGTTGCATGTCGGCAACCACCTCTCTGAGCTCCACCTCCTGTGCTTTCACCTTGCCGGCCTTTTGAAGCGGCTCAACTGTGCCGGCCTCCGCAATCACGCTTCTCAGGAGCTCCTGAAGCTCCTCGGCCGTGCTCACTGGGTGCTCTTCCCACCACCCCACCGGGTCGGTGTTCAAGCGGAGTCCAGCTGCAAGGGTGAGCAACATGAAGCGGACCATCATCGCGCGATGATCCTAAATGGAAATATAGATACGCCAAACGGGTGGGTGCTCGGCTACCGTCAGCGGCTGCTGATCGGCATCAACAGCTCAACAGATATCAGGTTAAGGCTTTCACAGAAGCGAAGTCAGGACGGTGCCGTATGGCATTTGGGGTTTAGCACCTGGGATCCAATACCCTTCTGCCTTAAGGGCTGCACTTTCTATTTATGTATGTATGGTTGTACATACATGAATATTGGTGATGAACTGTTTTCGATAGTTTAGATCGACAGGCATGGTTCAAGTAAACGTTCAAGCGATTCTGAATCTGTAGTTGCGGCAGTCCTTGAAATGTCTGAGACTTCTGGGAGGAACGCTCTATAATATAGGAGCTACAATACATAGAATAATGTGCTTAGGGATTTTTCGAAGCGTTAAACAATGACTACAACTTGGCAGTACTTTGCTAAACAGTCCGATTCCAAAGCCCTAAACCCTAGCACAGGGGGCTCATCTCAGGTTCAGGATGGCCTGGCAATGGTGTCATCCGTGATGCGGCCGTTGCGCATGACGAAGAACATGGCATCTATGCCGTGGGGCGCCGACAGAGACTGGGCGAAGGGTATGGAGGAGGCGGTTTTAGGTTTAGGGTTAGGGTTCAGGGGTTTAGGATTTAGTTTTGGGTTTAGGATTAAGGGTTACGGGTTTAGGGCTTCGGGGTATCCAGGGGGCCCTGTACTCCTTACGTGTACAAGAACTTGTTGCGGTTGTTCAGACTATAGGTAGCACTGCGAATGAGAGTGACCCTGTTGCGGGGACAGCTTGCTTGTCCAGTATTGTACTCCAGGAAGGATAAATGTCACCAAGACAAGGGACAGTAAGTTAGAGAAGCACCCAGAACACAAACACCATTGCTTCGGGCTCCTCAGTATAACGACACTATTATTCAACAACCCTATTCTGAATGTTAATGTTCCTGTCAGAAGCCCGAACCGAAAAGAAGCCATAGATACTCAAAAGCCCATGCACTTGAATGAGTTTAAGTACCCTAACCTTCCAAACCCTACTTTCTTGTCGGGTCCCTACGAAATTCCAAATTAAGGTTGATAATAAGAGCCTACAAACAAGTAGGGTTTGGTAGGCTCAGGTAGGGTTTAGGGCTTAGGGCTGTATGAGCTGAAGCTTTAAGCACCGCACAGCCCCCGACAGACCCTGACCCTGAACCTAAAGAGGTACGGCAGCTAGAGACCCCAAACCCCGCGGTTTAGGGTTTAGGGTTTAGGGTTTCGGGTTTAGGGTTTCGGGCTTAGGGTTTCGGGTTTAGGGTTTCGGGTTTAGGGTTTAGGGTTGAGGGTTTAGGGTAAACCACGCAACCACGGAGAGTCGAGAAAGAAGGCGTTCTTTAATCCACTCAGTGACCTGCTACATCCCAACAGTCGGAGCCGGTTTGGTAGGATTTAGGGTTTAGGGGTTTAGGGTTTAGGGTTTAGGGTTTCGGGGTTTAGGGTTTAGGGTCCAGGGTTTAAGACTTGCGGGCCCCCGTTAAAGTTGAATTGCCAATACCTTACCACTGTGCAGCTCACAATGCACAGCTGCATCTATCTTTCGATGCAGTGACTTGATGTCAAACCCTTATTAGACCGCGTACTTGCGGGTAAACAAAGTATAACCCTCTTCATAACTTCATTCCGAAGTCACATGATCGTGGAAGTAATTGGGCTGTTCAATCTTCTTAGCTTCCTAAAACCTGAATGCCAAGCCCAGACACTGAACCCCAAACCACAAACCCCGTACAACCTCATAGCACCCACATGCAACCCTGAAAGACCTTTGCAAAATCCTCATCAAATCCTCTTGACAGCTGTTGTAGATGCCCGCTAGCAAAACCATCCAAAACCCTCCTAAGCCGAGATAGCCGCTGCGTCGCGGATGCTCGCAACCACCTTGTCCTCGTGGAGGTGAAGCTTGTGGTTTCAGGAAATACCCAAGTACCCCCCAATCAAGGAACATGGCTAAAATTATATAGGGCTTCAGATTATGATTTAAGCTATATTCCTTAATTCCCTTATAGAACCCTTATAGATCCCTTTAAGGAGCCCTTTAAGGAACCCTAATATTCTTTAATTGAGGGGTATTGGGCTCGACGGGTACGGAGTCTCACAAAGTTTCTTCACTGATGTGCAACGTGGGGGCTGTGCGGAATAGCTCAACCCGAGACCCCAAAAAGTATGTAGAAATAATGGCCTTTTATAGGTTTTCGGCCATTATTTTACTTGCTTTCGGGGGTCTAGGACCTTTACATCGCATGCAAGCCGCAAAAATGCCGTACTCTGAAGCCTCGCGCTGTCACATGTCTTGCGCGGGCAAGCGTGACAATATAGAAGCCTTGATGATGAGAACAAGGCTTTGAGGCAAGGGGGTTATACTGTTAATTGCAGTATATGGCTATACGACGACTGAAATGCAGGAATAAAACAAGTATAGTATTTATTCCGACCCCTTTGTTTAAATCTTCCGCAGTGCTTGTTCGACCGCTGCAGTCGGCAGCAGCTGCAGATCGCCCAGCTGCAGAGGCAAACCGTAATGTAGGGGCCTTAATAATGAGACTAGGTTTTGGGGTGTTCCTTATTGTGAATATAACATCATAATATACCCCCAAACCCTAATAATTCTAATCATTATAAGGCCCCTATAGTAACCTGTCATTCACGCACGCCCCAGGACGGTTTCCGTGCAAGGCTCGACCTTGAAACTGTCGAGTCTTTCGGCGGAGAACGGACATCTGGTGGCCATCGGCGGTCCGACCGAGCCTCCCAGACCCTCCAAAATCCCTTAATTAAGGAATTTACCGTAAATCATATTAAGGATCCTAATATGATTTAAGGTATATTCCTTAATTCAGGGATTTTGGAAGGTCTGGGCGGCTAGGTACAGCGCGACGGAGGGTCGGATCATCTGGCGTAGAACCCATGCAACGGGAAGCAAGGCCAGTACAGAATACAGAAGCCGTAAAAGTCGCTAAATTACCGTAGAAGCCTTGATGGTTCGAATAGGGCTTCCCAGACCTTCCAAAATCCCTGAATTAAGGAATATACCTTAAATCATATTAGGATCCTTAATATGATTTACGGTAAATTCCTTAATTAAGGGATTTTGGAGGGTCTGGGTTTGAGGTAGATTATACTATAGTTAACCCATGCGGGGACACGATTACCAATTTCCTAGACCCATGTATGTCATCCACCTTTTGAACCCCACGTTCCTGAAGCCTCGACCCCTGCTTAAAGCCCTCAACCCTCCTGAACCCTCAACCTTGCAACCCTGGGTCCCTAAACCCTAAACCCTAAACCCTGGGTGTCAGAGTTTGGCTTCAGGGTTTAGCCGAATTTCTCAACTTCCCAGACCTTCCAAAATCCCTTAATTAAGGAATATACCTTAGATCATCATAGGATCCTCAATATGATTTACGGTATGTTCCTGGTCTGGGCTGGGCTTTTAAGTAATCGGGGAGAAAAAAGTATGAACTTTTATTTCATAATGGTTCCTTTAAGGAAAAAAAGATTAAAGTATGGTACTCCAAAGCCCAGTGGGTTGAAAACCCTAAATTCCTGCCCGACGACCCCAAGTTTCTAAGGTCCTCAACCCGGAAAACCCAATGCGAAAGGTCCTCGAGTCTACCTAGACCCCCTAAAGCCAGTAAAATAATGGCCCAAAACCTATAAAAGGCCATTATTTCTACATACCCTACTTTTTTGTCGGTTCTTGTTATAAACCCTAATATGGAATATATAGGGACCCGACAAATAAGTAGGTTCTGGTGGGTTAAGGTACTTTGGGGTCTAGGTAAGCCCTCAAAGCCTGAAGTTTCTGAAGCGCTTAGCCCTCAACTCTAGTCCGAAATTCCTCAGCTCTACTCCTACATTCCTCAAGCCCTCAACCCTAAACCTCTCTTCTTCAACAACCGTGCCCCGAAAAGTTCAAACTTTCTAAGATAGAACTGATATATAAGGCCAAAAAGCTTAAAGTTCCCCGGTTCACTATCTAAGAAACCCTACAGAACCCTTCTAAGATGCAGCCCTACACCTCTGAAGCCACTATAACTATGGCACTTTTGCCCTGCAAGTGCCTGGTTTCCAGATTCCCGGGAGGATCTAGAAAGTAGACACGCTATTTTGGACCTTATCTGGGCTTTTAAGCAACCAGGGATAAAAAAAAAATGTATAAACTTTTGTTTCATAATGGTTCCTTTAAGAAAAAAGTATGAAGGTATGGTACTCTAAAGCCCAGGCAACCCCATTAAAGGGACCACCCCAAACCCTAAACCCGAAACCCCAAACCCTGAACCCTGGGGTTGCTTGGGCGAGGCCTGGTCCAGCTCTGTGTCTCCGAGGCCAATTGTATCGAGCCTTGCTTCCAAGAATTTCAGGGTTTAGGGCCCAGAGAGCCCAATACCCCTTAATTAAGGAATATGGCCAAAATTATATGGGGCTTCATATTATGATTTAAGCTATATTCCTTAATTAAGGGCTCTCTCGGGTTTCATGGCTTGGGGTTTCATAGCTTGCGGTTTCATGGGGGAGGGTTTCAGGATTTAAGGTTCCAGGGTTTTGGGTTTAGGGTTCAAGGTTTCAGGGCTTTGAGTTTAGGGTTAAGGGGGGTTTCAGGGTTTAGGGTTTAGGGCTTCAGGGTTTAAGGCTTAAGGCTGCTTCCCAAAATCTGAAGAGCAAAGGAGGTTGAAGAGATCAGGCCGAATCTACCCCAGAGGGTCCACATAAACTACTATTATGGAATTAGGGCCTAAAAGACCATCCCCACTATGGTTTTGAGGACCTAATTCCATAATAGTAGTGTATATGGACCCTCTGGGTACCTTAAGCTCTGGGACCCCGGGACCCCCAGGTTCTACAGTACCAGGGTTTAGGGTTTAGGGTTTAGGGATAAACCCCAAACCCTAACCGCCAAAGCCCCTAAGCTCCTTATAAGCGCTAACCCCTAGTAAACCCTACAGTAAACCCCAGAAAGTTGGGTTCTGCAGTAAATGTTTAGGGTTTAGGGCTTTTAGGGTTTAGGGCAAAGTCGAGGGTGTAGGGTTAATGGGGGCTTAGGGTTCATGGGTTTAGGGTTTACAGTAAACCCCCTCAAGTTGGAAACCGGATTAAGGCCAAATAGTGCTTGGGATTCCTTTTACGTTACTCTTAAGGATTGAGGCTATTGGGTCTCCAACTTGGCTTCTACTGTAAGTTAAGGCATATCACCCAGAGGGTCCATAGACACTACCATTCTGGAATTAGGTGCCCGAAACCATGATAGGGATGGTCTTTCGGTACCTAATTCCATAATGGTAGTGTATATGGACCCCCTGGGTTTGCGAGTGGTCCAGGTTCAAGGCCTGCAGTGAAGGATTTGAGGGGTTCGTTCTTTCTCTCAGCGGTTTAGTTTCGGAACTCTAAACCCTAAACCCTGCACCCTGAACCCTAAACCCTAGACCCTAAACCCTAAACCGGAATTTCGGGGTCTTGCGCTTGTGGATTAGGCTTTCGGGGTCCGGGGCCCTAAAGCCGACAACCGCTGAAGAGCCTCCAGAGCAGCAATGCACCAAATTCTCAAAGCCTAAACCTTACAACCCGTGGTTCTTACTGACTGAAGCCCTAACCTCGAAGGAACCCTAATAACGTTTTGGTAACTTTTGTTGAGGATTCTGGGTATTCAGCCCCTACGTCCTTAAAACCCTAAACCTCAAACTCCTGAAGAAGTCGAACTTAGGCTTAGCACGCAGGCCTGCAAGCACGGCAGCTATACTTCTATCTGCTTACAACCCCTGTTCAAACACCTATAACATTACCTGCTGAGTCCCCTGATCCTCCCAAGTGCCTACACCCCACAGCCGAAACCCATACAACACCCGTATGGGAGTTTCCGAAAATTAGGGGTACCTTATTTGGGGGTCCTTATAATAAGGATCCTACAGTTTAGGGTTCTATATTAGGGTCCCCTATTTTGGGAAACTCCCATATAACACCATGTAGGAACCTGATTGAGCAACCCTGGGCCCATAACCCCTAAAATAGTAGGATTCATATATAGAACCCTAATAAAGGCCCAAGGTTTCTTAATCAGGTTCCTACATTACAACACCCGTACTAAACCTTCTTTTTAGCACCACCTATGATAACCTCAAGTCCCCTCCTCCTAGAAGGTTTGCGCTGATGGCCCCTAATCCCCCTTGATTAAGGAATATAAGGGTTCCTTAAAGGGCTCCTTAACGGGATCTATAAGGGTTCTATAAGGGAATTGAGGAATATGGCTTAAATTGTATAGGGCTTCATATTATGATTTAAGCTCTATTCCTTAATTAAGGGGTATTGGGCTCTCTGGGCATACTATAATGTGCGACAAAGCCCTATTGAAAATTAGAACTGGCCCCATAGTGGGCTTTAAGGTTTACTTGTCTAGCTCTCCAAAGACCTAAACCCTACACCCTGAACCCTACTCTAATCTTAAAGACCTAAGGTCTAAGGGCTCTATAGCATAGTACCCTTGTAGTAGCCCTTATAGTAGCCATTATCAAACGCTTTAAAGGAACCCTATTCTAATTTTTACGGCCCCTATATTTTGGGTCTTATTATTAAAAGGTCTAAGCCAGAAAGTTGGAACATCATTATCCCCACAGCATCGGGAATCCCAGCAGTAATCGTCCTAAATCCATGTTCCAACCTTTGAAAGGCTCACCAGAGCTCTTTGAACCCCAAACCCTAAACCCTAAACCCTAAACCCTAAACCTTCAATCCTAAACCCTAAACCCTAAACCCTAAACCGGAATTTGGGCCTTAAGGTCTATAGGGGCTCTATATCATGGTACCCTTACAGCAGCCCTGAAAGTAACCCTTATAGAACCCTTTAAAGGAACCCTAAGGGCTCTAGTTCTCCTAAACCCTAAAACCCGACACTGTAAAGCCCTAAACCTTAAACCCTAAGCCCCTAAACCCTATACTGGGCCTTATAAGGTCTCAGGGCCCTAGCCTAGCTCTTCAACGAGCCAAGCGACACCACCAGCGACCTGTCGGGGGATTCGTACTTCAGCACAGACCTCCACAAGGGCGTTATGCAAGGTTTAAAAGGTGTCTATAAGGGTTCCTTTAAAGGGTTCCTTTAAAGGGTTAGAGCTACTATAAGCGACTATAAGGGTACTGTAATTAGGGTTTAGAGTGTAGGGTTGGTTAGGGGTTTAATCAGGGGGGCCTTAATCATTAGAATAGGGTTCCTTGAAAGGGGTCCTTGATGTGTTACTATAAGGGATTGTTTAAGGGTTCCCTCTAAAGGGGATACTATAAGGCCTGCTATAAGGGTTCTATGATATAGGGGCTTTAATGAATAGAATAGGTTTGGGGGCCCGTTATACTATACTTACAATAAGGAACCCCCAAAATAGTATTGGCGTAATTATTTAGGCCCCTACATTATGCAAGGTTTACGGTGGCTCTGATGGTTTTGGTGAAACGATCTTTGTGCTACATGGCTACAAACCGCTTTGTGACAACAGGGTTTGGAGGAAAGTTATATACGGAGTACAGCCAGATAGTCCTGCTAGATCTTCACACCGCAATAGTAGGACTAAAAGGAATTCCGGCGATCGTTTGGGGTTTGAGGTTAACGTTTAGGGTCTTGTTTCGGGTTTAAGGTTGCAGGTTTGATTGTTCGGGGTGTGGGTGGACATGACGAACCACATCCACAAGGCACCTAAGTGAGGACATCTTCATTCGATGCGTCTTGACACACAACAGAGTTTTCAGCTTGCCATTAAAGCTCTGATTATACTAACTGCTGAATTCCGGAACTACTGAACCCGGAACAGCAAAACCCTCCCTCACCCTTGGACCCAAAAATAAAATCTGACATCAAACATAAAGGCCCTATAAAACCTTTCCCAACAAACAAAACAAGCCTTTGTAATTCAAAAATAAACACTTTCAAAATCAGCGTAAGGAAAGTCCCTCAAAACCCTTTCAAACACTATAAACGTCACTACAACCACAAAAAATCTCTCAGACAAGTGACCGCGTGTTGGTAACGGAAGCCTCAGCGCATTATCTGCTCGAGAGCACGGTGCAGGACGCAGGGTTTTGTTAGGGTTCCGTAAGGGTTTAAGGCTGTAGTTCTACATTACGGGTGCTACTTGGAGGTTCATGGATAGCTAGACGTAGGGTTTAAGTAGGATAACTATTTTCTAACCTGTCTGCGGGGACGTATGACACCTAGCCATGAACCTCTAAGTAAGGGTTTGAGAAGGGACCTATGCTGGCATATCGGGTTCTAGAGTGGTCGTTCAGGACTGAGGGCTCAGCGAAAGGACTCTGTGTTGGGGCACTTGGGGGTTAGGATGTTGGAGTTTCCGAAAATCAGGGGTACTTTATTAGGGGTCCTTATAATAAGGATCCCATTATTTAGGGTACTATGCTAGGGTCCCCCTATTTTCGGAAACACCCATGTAGGGTTTGGGACTTAGGGCTCGGAATTTGGAGGACTTGGGTTCCGAACTTGGGGTTGCAGCACCTCGTGGGTGGGGTTTAAGATTTAGCGCTTGGAGCTGCTAAACATCAGGCTTGGGCTTAGGGCAGCGTGCGATGCCACTTCACGAATCTTGCGTCGCAGGACTACAACAACGCAATTGCTTGAAGATCCCTTGCAGAACCTCTCAAAAACCTCCGAAAGTCTAGTCGTTTCATGTAGGAGCCTTAATATTCGAAGAGGTCTTGGTCTTGGGGTATATTATGCTATAATTAGTGGGACCATAAGGGTTCCGACCCCTGTAGTACTGCCGAGGTGCCGTGTCGTCCCCGGAGAGGAAATGATCGTAGCCTGCCAGCTGAGCGCGAACGCTAAAGTCTTAGAGTTTAGCGGGTAGGTTTTCGAGCTTCGGCTTCAGCCTAAAACCCTACAAACCCCCTAAACTTAAACCCTACACCCTACACCCTAAACCCTAAACCCTGAACCCTAAAACCTAAACCCTAAACCCTGAACCCTGAACCCTGAACCCTAAACCCTGAACCCCAAACCCTCGAGCCGTAAAGCCTGCACCCTGCAGCGTCCACTGCAGATGGTACGGGCACAACCCAAAGGCCTTAATTACACCTCAAACACCTGGGTGGTTGTCAAGATTATGGTCCCTTTTTGGGTACCCTAAATAATAGGTGCCGTACTATAATAGGGACCCAAAAAGGGACCATAATTTTGACAACCACCCACCTAGCTGGACCTAGCTGCGGACCTGAGAACGAGGAAAGTGCCAAACATTTCCGAAATGTAAGGGTGTGGGGTTTAGTGTCTAGGGTTTAAAGGCTTAGGGTTTAGGCAGTGGTTCTCAGGGAAAGCCATGCAATTAATATGTCTAGTGCTGTTCAACATAAGCTCGCAAGCGCTCGTGTGCTTGCTTGGGTTTTGACACAGGGGGGTTTATGGGTAGTTATAAGTAGGGTCATAAGTAGGATAACTATCGTAATAACCTGTATTTGGAGACTTATAGCACCACTTGTAGCTCCAAGAAGGCTCTTGGGCTGGGTGATTGTTGATTTAAGCATTGGCGGCCTGGTCTACGCTAGTACGCTCAAACACATACCTTATTCGGGTACTAAGTACGTATGAGCATAGCTACCTTGAATTATCACTCTGAATCCCCTGATCCTTGAAGCAGAGCGGTCTTTTGACTCTTTACAAGTAACAGAGCACTTGAGAGGGAGGTCGACCAGCTGCCATTGGGGGCTGAGGATTTTGGCCCAAACCCTTTGGGCATCATGGCCTCTAAACGGAGCTGCCCGGCTTGATCGGGCAAAACCTTCCACGCAAACCTGCAAGACCTTACAAAAACCTAAACGGCCCAATGGAAGTCACGCTGAAGCCTACCAAAGGACAGAAAACCGCAAGAGTGAACCCTGTAAATATCGGGGCCTTAAAAAAATAGAACAGCATTCTTGAGGGCTCCTGTGTATCTTTATGCTGTGAACCTAGCCTAAAACTCTAAGCAGTCTAACTTTTCAGGCACCCTCACACACAGCCCTGGCCCTGGACCCGAAAAAACGCTAAACACTTATGAACTCTAAGGGTTTAGGGTTTAGGGTTTACCTAACCCTAAGGCTCAAAATGGCCCAAAAGCCTTATATAATATGGTCTTTAGGCCCAACAGCCTTAAAATATGAGTCCTTAGAGCCTTAGGGTAAACCCTAAACCCTCAACCCGAAATCCTAAAGCCTAAACCCCTAAAAAGCCCTATGCCCGGGGAGTCCAACTGGCCTGCCAAGAGGTTTCCGAGAGCGCTCTTGCCCGACCCGGTCATCCCAAACATCATGACCTTAAGGCTTTTAAGGCTTTAGGGCTTTAGGGTGTTAGGGTTGAGGATTTAGGGTTTAGGGGAGTGTAGGGTTTAGGGCACGGGACCGTTTATGATTTAGGGCTCAGTATCCCAAACATCATGACCTTAAGGCTTCTGCTAGCATCAACAGTCCCCGATTGTCTAAAATTTGGGCTCTATATACTACCCACCCTAAACCCTAAACCCTAAACCCTACACCCTAAACCCTAAACCCTAACCGATACCTTAAGGCTTAAAGATTAGGACCTTCAGGTTCCGTTCAGAGTTCCTTCCAAACCGGGGCTATATGGAGTGCAGGGTTTCTTTTGCGACCCCTTTTCCATCTGCATGACTGTCTCACGTATCTGGAGTGTAGGGTTTAGGGTTTAGGATTTACAGGTTCCAGAGCGACCCGACTGTTGAAGGCTTCATAAAGTTCGTATACGGTTCTTTTTGAGGGTTCCTGTTAAAAAGGTCTATAGGATATACGATGTAAGGGTTTGATGGATTTGTTAAAACGGCCGATCAAGGTTCCTTTGAGGATTTGGCAAATGGGCATTAACAGTTGGAAATCCCAAAAATCAAGTTCTTTAGTGTTGGGTATCTTAGAGCATCTTTCATGTATTGTAGGCTTTTTCGCAAAGTGCTTCGGGTTGAAGAGACTGTTCCCAGGGGACGACTACTTGGGGCGTTCAGGATTTTCTGGTTTAGGTCAGGTAACATCATTGGGTTTTAATATGTTCCATAAGTGTTTCATGGCTTCTTGGCCGAGTATAAAGGCCTCAAAAATTAGAATAGGGTGCTGAAAACAGGTTCCTTTGGTATTTGGGAACCCCTCCGCCCTGAAAAGCTTGCCACAGATCCCCGAGCCCGAAGCATTTCGGGATTCGGGCACTGAGGTTTCGGTTCTCAAGCATTCGAGCAGATTCTGGCCGTTTCGACTGGCCACTCAAGTCATTCAAGCCTCCAATAAATGCCAGCTAAGAGGCAGTAAAGCGTTCACCGGGTGGCAGCTGCGGCTCCTGACGAATGGATGCTGCTTAATATGGGGGCCTTACTTGAGGTTCATGGGTATTTAGAAGCGGGGTTACAAGTCCTTCATATAGGTTATAGCTATAGTCATCCTGCTTCTACCCCTACTTATAACAACCCATGAACCGCAAAGTCATCACTTATGTACACTGCAGGCCCTAAAACCATAAACCCTAGAAAATCCCTAAACCCTTTAAACTCTAGCAAACCCTAAAGCATAAACCCTTTTTAAACTCTAGTAAACCCTAAACCCTAAACCCTGTAAACCCTAGTAAACCCAAAACCCTAAACCCAGACCCTAGACCCTAGACCCTAAACCCTAAACCCTAAACCCTAAACCCTAGACCCTAGACCCTAAACCCTAAACCCTAGACCCTAAACCCTAAACCCTAAACCCTAAAACCCTAACTCCCTATGTTTGACATCTTCGGCTCTCCGGCGTACCCAAGGCCAAGGACTCGGAGAGTACGGCGGCGGACTCGGCGCCTTGGACTTGAGGCGCGTTTCAAGTTGTTTTTGGGTTTGGATTTGGGGTTTTAGGGTTTAGGTTGGGTTTAGGGTTTAGGGTTTAGGGTCCGAGCACCAAATAATCATATACTCTCTTAAATATTGAGCTGCATAACTACTATCCTAAACCCAAGTACCTAATTATTGAGTCCTTTGGACCCTTAGGGTTGTTCTTGGGTTGGGTTTGGGGTTTTAGGGTTTTAGGGAAGGGTTTAGGGTTCAGGATTTTTAGGGTTCAGGGTTTAGGGTTCTAGAGTTCAGGGTTTAGGGTTTTAGGGTTCAGGGTTTTAGGGTTTTAGGGTTCAGGGTTTAGGGTTTAGGGTTTTAGGGTTCAGGGTTTTAGGGTTCAGGGTTTAGGGTTCAGGGTTTTAGGGTTCAGGGTTTAGGGTTCAGGGTTTTAGAGTTCAGGGTTTAGGGTTCAGGGCTTTGGGATTCAGGGTTTTAGGGTTTAGGGTCGACGGTTTCGGGTTTAGGGCGTAGGGTGTTTACGGTTTAGGGTTTCTACAAGGGTTCTATAAGCAGTTTGGGTTCAGGGGCTTCGTGATTATAGCCCTATAGCCGAAAGCCTGCTAAACCCTCAACCCTAAACCCTAAACCCCTAAACCCCAAACCTTAAATCCTACACCCTTATAGGCTTTTGGGCTGTTGGCACCCCTAAAGCCTAAATCCCTAACCCCAAACCCGCTAAACCCTAACCCTTACAGGCTTTTGGGCTGTTGGCATTTCTCCGAGATGGCTCTGGGCGGTTATTTCTCTGAGCCTTCAGGGTTCAGAGTTTTAGAGGCCTGAAAAGGTGGGATGCAGGTACGTAGGATTAAGGATCCCTCCTATAAGGACTTTTGTGTTGGTTACCTACCTTCATCCCCCCTTTTGAGGCCCCTGAGAGTTTTAGAGTTTGGGGTTTAGGGCTTTAAAGACGTAGTGCTTCTCAAAGCTTTCAGTGCTTTTTGCAGCTTCTATGGGGGAGTGTGATCTTCTTTGGTGCATTAGAGATAGTGTGGGTTTGTTTTCCGTCAATAGTATCCGTGGTTTGAGGTTGTACAGGGCAGTGGCACGGGTGTCTGGCAACGCCTTACCAACGAGCGCTTGCAGTATGCCGCACGCGATGATGCAGTTGTGAACTGTTCAACGTGTGGCGCCAAGGATCCGTGCCATAATATACGGAACTTCGTGACCCAAAACCCCCTAACGCAGTAAGATCCAGCAGTAATAAGAATAGGGTTTTGGTGTACATTCGAACAATGTTCGAAATCATTCTGGAACGTTTTTCAGACACCCCTCTATTAATTTGCATGTGGTGTCATAGTTTAAAGGATTCAGAGGCTTAAGACTAGATCAACCTACAGCTTAAGTTGCTTCTACATGGCTCACCCTTCCAAGCACACTGTAAACCTAAGCTTTATAACGCCTCAACCCAAGACCCCGAATGTAAATCCTGTAGTCTATGAGCCCTAACTAACTGGCCGAGACACCCAACACCTCCAGCTGCTCCTGAAGCTTGCAGTATAGGGTGCCGGGGTTGGGGTTGGGGATTTAAGGTTTAGGGTTTAGGGGTTGGGGAATGCCTGAGGTCGGTCATAAAAGCAGGTTTAAGCGCCCCTGGGCCTAAACTTAAGCCCAAACAGCCAAGCGTAGGGTTCAAGGCATAGGCTTTAGGGTTCAGGGCTCTGGGTTGAGGTTTTCGGGCTCTAGATCTACATTTCGCTTGTTGGGACAGTGCGTCCTGTACACAAAGAGACTCCTCCATCCGTTGATTCTCTTGAATTCATGCGACTATTCCTTATAGGGTTTATAGGGCTCAGGGATTTGTAAACCCTAAAACCTTTAATCCAAGGGCCGAGGCGCTTAGCCAAACGAAGCTGAGCTTTGAGCCTTACCCAGAGAGCCCAATACCCCTTAATTAAGGAATATAGCTTAAATCATAATATGAAGCCCTATATAATTTAAGCCATATTCCTTAATTAAGGGGTATTGGGCTCTCTGGGTGTCTTAATGATTCAGACCAGTCTCTAGTAATTAGAATAGGGTTTTGGGCTTAAAAGAGTATTGGTAATCTACAATAAAACAGTAATCAATGTTAGGGGTGAGTACCGTAATTGGATACCGGATTACTAAGGGTAAGAACAGGGTTCCAGGAAGGAGTGATAGATGCAAGTAGTACTGCAGCGGGTTCGCCCTAAACCCTACGCGACCCAAACCCGACACAGAACCATACCAGCGTTTCGAAAAATATCTGGGCTAGGAGTTGTGCACGCGAAGCCCTGACAACCAACTGGTCCCTGAAATCCAAAACCCCCTACTCCTGGAGCCTTGAAAGTTCAAGGCTCCAGAGAAGTAGGGTTGATGATATACATCCTGCATTACCCATAATGAGGAATATACCGTCGCTCCGATAGTCTAGTGTCATTAAGGTAATGCAGGATATATATCATCAACCGTAGGGTTTAGGGTTCAGGGTTCAGGGTTTACGGAACTACCTTGACAATAAAGGGTTTGGGGGCATGATTAAATTGAAAGGGGACACTATCAGCAGTTCTTGAAACCCTAAACCCGAACACCCTGAACCCTAAACCGGAAACGATGAAGCCGAAGCCCGGGGAACCCTGAACCTGAAACGTTGTCCTTCATAGTGCAACATGCCACCCCCATGGCTCCACAGCTCCGCACTTCTGCGGGGAAGCCCGATGAAAAGTCGTCTTTGCTGGGGATCGCCGGCTCGGTAATTCGGGGTTGAGGGGGTACGGCTGATGGACAAAATCCTGCATTACCCATTATAAGGAACATACCATAATTCCCATAGTTTAGGGTCCTTAGGGTCATGCAGGATTTTGTCCATCAACAGTATGGGTGGGGTGAGGGTCGGGGTCAAGTTACCCAGACAACCGAACAACCCTATCAAAGGATCTACTCTAAGTTGCGGTTTAGGGTTTAGGGTTTAGGGTTTAGGGTTTAGGGCCAGGGCCGGAATAAGGAATGAGCTTCCATACAATACAGGGTTTTGTTGGGTTTGTGGCCACCTCTAACCCTAATGAAATCATCCCAAGACTGCAGGAGTTTGGCTTTGGGGTCTCTCGGGGTTGCCATGAACCACAACTTGAGCCGGCGATTGGCAAGTGCTTTCCCACAGACCCTGAACTCCGAAACACCCAAGCCCCCGATTTGCTAAACCCCTAAACCCTAAACCCGTATAGATGGTTGTCAAAATTAAGGTCCCTTTTTGGGTCCCTAATATAGTACGGCACCCCAAAAAGGGACCATAATTTTGACAACCACCCATATGTAAACCCTGAAGTCTAAGCCCTTTTTGAGTTTCGGGGCTTCGGGGATCTGGTGATGCATGGCTTAAGCGCCTAAACCCTCAGCCCTGAACTCTAAACGCTTCCTTTTGGGGTCCCTAACAGAACTCGGAGGCCTGCCAAAAGTACCAGTGATGGCGACCTTCTTAGGGTACTATATAGAGTTATAAGTAGCTTAATAGGGGTCTATAAGTACCTTATTAATAGGGTACTATATAGCGTTATACGTACCTTCATAGGGACCCTAACTGGAGTTATGGTACTTATAACTGTATAGAATGACTACCTTCTTAGTCCTGCGACCCTCCAAGTACACTCGAGACCATGAACTCTGAACCCAGAGTCCTGGACCCCAAACTCGAAACCCCGAGCTTCCACACACCAAGCATGAATCATGAATCTCCAGGCCCTGAACCCTAAACTCTAAACCCCAAACCCAAACCTAACACAACGGCCGTGAAAGCCCAATCAGCGGATTGCAGGTACAATTACGACTGCTTAAAAACACCGGAAACCCCTAAACCTTAAGCCCAAAGCCCCAAACTGTACAGGTCAACTTTCAAAAAGCTCGTAAAACACAACGACTGAGTAGGTTGTAACTCTAAGTTCCTCTGTAAGGAGGGTACCCTTCAAATTTACTAAGCAAGCCCCAAATAAAGGGGCATTCGGGCACTAGGTTCCTGAGTAGCCCCTTAATAATACGGGCACCCATTTTCCTAACACTCAGCTTTGATAAGGAAACCCCAAATTAAAACGGGCAAAAGGGTACTACTCAGGAACCTAGATACGAAAGGGGCCTTCGGGTATCCAGAAAAGTACCCGGGTGCCTCCAGGCGCGCAGCAAAACCAAAACACAACTGTTAAGGAGCATACCTGAAACTTGTTCTTAGGGGCTGAGTACCCTGGCCCAAAAGAGGTTAACCTTTTCAATTATGGTAGGAATATATAAACCCCAAAAGGTTAAAGCTTACCTACTCAGCTACTAAGTGTCAGGATCCTCGAACATTGTTCTATCAATGATTTGTGGGTTTCCTTGGGGGGTGCAGCAGGTCAGCACCTCGACGTAGTGTTCCGTGAGCATGGCCGCATCACGGGGACGGTGCGGGAGGTCGGTCCTGAATCGTTGAATATAGGGGCCTTGATACTTGTCTACGGTTTGGGGGTTTAGGGGGTTAGGGTTTTAAGTTTGGGGTTTACGGTCCAAGCCTTGGGTATATGACTATCTAGAGATGATAAACCCTAAACGCGGAAGATTTCGCATTGAGAATGCTGGGAATACCAATACCACTATTATCGACAATAATGTTTAAAACCACGTCATGGCAACCGCCCTGTTTAAGGGCCTTAAAGGAGGGGGGTTGAACTAGTCCACGGTCTGCACGAAGACACAACCCCCAAACCGGCGTAAAAATAATTACTAAAGACACCTAAGTATACTACACCTAAATGTCGAAAATAGAAAAGTAGGTGGGTAGTCGAAAGGCCCCCAGCCTCACGTAAGGTTGACAAAAGACACATACAATGGCAGCCGGGGGGGGGGGGGGGGTATAGGGATAGGTTAGCCCCGGCCCCTGACGGGGCCCCTCACGAGGGCGGCCCCGATACGGTGACCCCGAGCCAGNTGAAAAAAAAAAAGAAGGGGAGGGAGCGAAAAACCCCCCACCCCGCCGTATGGGGGAAAAAAAAAACAGATAAAGGCGCCGGGGGGGGGGGGGGAGTATATGGAATGGTTACCGCCTGCCCGTATGCAGGCCCTACACAGCGGCGTCCTCAGTATGTGCAACCCTGGCCTGAGGAACCCTAAAGCCAAACACCAAACTAGCAAGGTTTAGAAATCTCTACGTACCTCCCGTAAGCATGAGTCCTTGAGCATAAAGCCTTAAACCTCAAACTTCTCAAGACCTGCACCCGAAATCGAAACCCAGAACCCCAAAATACCTTCTAACCTCTGAAACCTTGAACGGTCTGCAGTTTATAAAGGCGTTTCGAACTAGGACTCCTTACATTAAGCACCTTAAAGGAATCCTTAAGGGTCCCTATCAAGGCCCCAAGCCCTGAACCCCACGAATTGGTGGGGCCTTCGACCTACTGCTTTACGTGTTACGTATATATGGGAAATTGGGGGGTACCTTATTTTGGTGTCCTTATAATAAGGATCCTACTATGTAGGGTACTATATCGGAAACTCCCATATCCTTGGCATAAAGCGGTTTAGGGTTAAATATACTCTATACCACGTACAAGCCATGCCAGCTAGGTGCAGCTGACAATGCGTGCTTAAGCCAGAGCCTCAAGCCTTCGACTCGATTCCCTCAGTCCAAATTACCAAACTGAGTACAACACCGTGTTTCTTAGTGGGCTGCGAGGTTGAGGTTAGGGCCTCAGGTTTCGCAACGACTTGTCAAACTCTTGGCGATTAACGCGCTGCTGGTGCAAATCGATGGCGATATCAACCCGATTCCAAAGCCATTCCGTTGTCCGGCGATGGGAACCCTGCCTAGCCTCTCTGGCCTTCTCCAAGTCATCAATGAGCAGAGCGTGCTCTCTTTGGGCATGTCTTCAACCGGGATGGTGGTGGCAACATAGAGATACTTGTCCCTAAACGTCTCAAGGTGAGTAACACCATCTCCGCCCATCTTGATGCTAAGGAGATTGCGCTCTGCAAGCATTCCAAGACGGTCGCGCTCTAGCTGAAAGTGGCGATAGATAGCACGCAGCATGAAGCGCCCGTTTAGCATACCGCCCGACTTGATCCTCTCAGACTCAACCATCTCACAGGTGGGCTTGGGCATTTTTGAAATTCGAGTTAAGGTTTCTGGTTTAGGGACTAAAGCTTTGGGTTTGGGTTTCTGGCTCTAGGGTGTTAAACGCCTAGAGTATCTCCAATAACACCCGGTAAGACCCTACGAAGCCCCACAAGACTCTAAAAGCCTTTCCCCCTGTGCTCCAGCCCTAGGCTTCGCCCCTCCGAGGGCCCGTCGCACGATGGCACAAATGCCCCGCCACGATCTGAACCTCCCCGCAAGCAGCAAGAGCCAAGGGTTTAGGATTGTTGGGGTTTAGGGTTTCGGGTTTAGGGTTAAGGGTTTAGGGTTTAAGGGTTTAGGCTTTAAGGTTCAACAACAAGAGTGAAGGGCGCAGGCTTACGGGCCTTTAGGGTTCAGGGTTTAGGCTTCGTTGCTGGGCTCTCTCTTTCTACAGGCACCTGAAGTAAAACACAAGAATGCCTTGCTCAAAGGTTATTTGGATATCTCTGTTTAAGATGGCTCAATACCCTAAACCTTGAACTAGCCCTAAACCTGGCTCTCTGGGGCAATGAATTTAGAGTCCGGGGGTTATCCTAGTTCCCAAGTGAATAGCCCCTCAAGAAAAGGATTCCTTCTCTCTTATTCAGTTTCAAAGGGGTACTCCAAACAAAAAGAAACGAGAGCACCACTAGGGAACCTAGACAAACTTCTCCGCTTCCTCGGCAGTTTCGGATATAGGGCGTGTAGATTCTACAGGGCTTTCTTGATGGGAGTCTAGAAATTAGAATTGAACATTCTGGGTTTAGGGTTTAGGGTTAGAATTCAGGGTTCAGGTGATACAGGCTTGGGGCGTAGATGATTTCGGCTCAGTGTTTGGATGGGGTTTAGACTTTAGGATTTGAGATTTAGGGCGCCCGAGACGCTAAACCACACTTCTGCCCTGCACAGCCGATTTAAGAACCTTATCAAACCATTAAAAACCTTTGCAAACTTTTCTAAACCTGTAAGATTCTACAACACCCCCCGCTCCCCCGTAATTTATGTAACCCTTCATAACCCCTACCCCTACTAATACTAACACTAAAGTCGACAAGCACCCTGCCCAAACCCTGAAACCCTGACCCTAAACCCAGAACCCCATTCTAAGACTTCTGTCCGAGCCCTGATGAGAGCATGCGGCGGGCCTCGTCGTCAGCATTTTGGTCTGGTCGGCTCAATTCGAGGTCCTTTTTCTTGGCTGACTTCTGAACCCCGCCTAAAAGTTAAACTTTTAGCATCCTTATTATAGTTCATATAGAAGCCCAAAAAGTTAAAGTCCTTGGAGCCAACCAGAAGAATGCCAAGTTTTGGGGTGGATGGGTCTAAGGTCGAAGGCTTTCGGCTTCAGGGCTTTTAGGATTTAGGGCTTTAGTGCTCAGGCCCTTGAGAGCTTCGGGTTTAGGGTTTAGGGCTTTAGGGCTTTAGGGCTTTAGGGCTTTAGGGTCTTGAGAGTTTAGAGTTTAGGGTTTAGGGCTTTAGGGTTATGGGTTTGAGGTTTAGGGCTTGGGGGTTCATGGTTCAGGTTTTAGGGTGGGGTTTAAGTTCGTGGTTCAGGGTTTAGGGCTTAGGGTTTTAGGGTTTCGGGTTTGGGGCTTAGCTTAGGGTCTTTGGGCTTTAGAGTTTTGGGTTAAGGGTTTTAGGGTTTAGGGTTTATGGTTTGGGGTTTGCTGTGTAGAGCTTTAAAGTTTAGGAGTTTAGGGTTTACGATTTAGGGTGTTTGGTGCTTTAAGGCTTTATGGTTTACCCTAACTACCAAAGCCGACTTGTTTCGTAGAGCTCCTACAAGCTCTACATTAGAGCTAATGCCAGGGACCCTGCAAAATGTAGGCTATGGCAGTTTAAGCTAGGGTTTAGGATGCAACGTCGCTTGTTTTGTAAGGATCTAGAGGGTCTATGGTTCTACGCTCAAGTAATGGTACTATCACTGGATTTTCTTCTATAGTAGGGTGTGCTTAGGATCATGGAACTTAACAATTTCAACATTAGGGTTGCTATTAGGAGTTGTAAGTAGCAACTAAAAATGAATGTCTTACTTAAAACTTAAAAAGCCACTCAGTTTATGAGAACTCAGCTTAAGGTTTAGGGACAGTCATGGTCCCATTCAGGGTTCATGGGGTTTGAAGGTGTAGGGGCTTTTGTCTAGGGTGCACGTGAACGAAAGCATGTGCGAATCTCTGGCCGCTCAAGATCGCTCAAGGATGTAAGAACTGCTACGCGGCTGTAGCTTCCAGTAGGTTCACATCAACAGGAAAACCAGGCTTCCTTAAGGGGATCTATAGGGTTTAGGGTTTAGGGCTTACTTGAAGGGGCAGAGGACTTAGTAAGTTGGTTATAAGTAGCGAGAATGTGGCTCCCTCCTCATATTCCGACAGAATCGGAGGTACGTACAGGATCAACCCTCGTGGGGCAGACGACGGCTGGTTCAAGAGGCAGTGAGACAAATACTGCAGGGGCCCAATAATTAGAAAAGGGTTTTGGGGCCCGTTTTACTATTATACTTATAACAAGGAGCCCCGAAAAGAGTATAGGTCATTTTTTAGGCACCTATATTACTGATGCTCGAACAGGCTGACGGCAGCATGACATATGGCAGGAGAGAATGGGCTCCCCTCACTTGCGTGGCCTTGATGCTTAGAAATCATAAGGCCGAGATACTACTGCTGATGATTCATACCCTACTCTAATCCTCTTATATCATATAAAGCTTTCGACTGTCTGGGTTTTGGAGATTAGGCGTCCTTTATTTTTGAAACCCCCATGCAGTATCAAGAAGACTCTTTTGCAACTCCTGTGCATTATCGTGGACCAGACTCTGACTATGCAGTTAATTGGGTTTAGGGCTTAGGGCTTAGGGCTTAGGGTTTAGGGTTTAGGATAACAGAGGGGTCTGAATAACTAGTCATAACACCCCGTTATAGTCACTGTATGACTACAGCCCCGGTTCCACGCATTTAGCCGTGTAGTGTCTTCAAGTCCATCTTGAACTGTTCTTGTGAACCCCCTTGAAAGCCCAATCGAAACGCAAACAACATCTAATTCAAAGAGCAAAAACCTTTCGGAAACCCCCAAGAACTCTAAAAAAAACAATTGAAAAACAAACGAACCATCGTTCCGGAAAGCAAAGCCTAAGTGACCGTAAACCCCCAACGTGCTCCTCCAATTTCCCGCCCGTGAGCGGTGCTGTGCGTTGCAGGAGGTCATACTGCCGCCTCCGGCCTTGCACCTATCAGGGCTTAGGGTGTGAGGGTTCCTTTAAGGATTCCTTTTAAGAGTTCCTTTAAAGGGTTCCTTTAGGAGTTCCTTGAAGGGCTCCTCTAAGGGTTCCTTTAGGGGTTACTGTCAGGGCTCCTTTAAGAGTTCCTTTAAGGGTTTTCATAAGCGCTCTATAGAAAGGCTTAGGGTTTTCCGGTCTAAGGGTTTGGAGCTTAGGGTCAGTTGTGACAGGGCCTTGAAATCAGAAAGGCGCCATGCGGGTTTGCCCGTGTTGTTGCTGTCTTGTGTGGGTGCATAGGGGCTCTACAGCGGGTTTTGGTTCGGCTATACAAGAGCTCATGAGGGGTTTATGTTTTTTTCCAAAGGATTTTATACGGGTGTTGGAGTTTAAGAAATGGCGCTGGCGCTCTTTCTCCTGGTCACCCAGACCTTCCAATATCCCTTAATTCAGGAATACTTAAGGTATACTCCTTTATTAAACCCCTAAACCCTAAACCCTAAACCGAGGGATATAGGAAGGTCTGGTCAAACTGCAGATAGATGGTCGCCTCCCGGTTTGCAGGCTCTCAAGGGCGAGTCGTCCAATGTATGACCGAATCTGTAGGACTACTGGAGGGGCCTTAGTAATTAGAATAGGGTTCCTTTCAAGGGTTCCTCTAAGGGTCACTATACGGGTTTACAAGGGCTTAGTATAGGGGCCTTAGTTCGAATAGGGTTTTGGGCCCGTTGATAGTAACTTGAAAAAGGAACCCTGAGGAACAATGTTGGTAACTGTTTAGGCTTCTATATTACCCACGCTCGGGCACGGAAAGTCGTGGCTGGATAGTAGAATCCAAGTTATATGGACCACGGAACTGGGAACAGCAACTTATAATGCGAACACACTGAGACCCGACAGACACCCTCGAAAACCCAAACCCAGCGAAAAAAAAAGCTTCCTTTTTACGGTAACTTAAACTAAACCTCTGAAAAAGAACCCAGTTCAGCAACAACTGTAGGGCCCCAAAAAAGCACATGAGCAAAAATTAGGATAGGCATATCCCATATAAACCCCCTTAAAATGAAGCCCAATGAGGTAGGGATATCCCTACAAAATGCTTATGCTTATGCCCTTTTTGGGTCCCTAAAACTGGGAGACCCGGCCGTGCACGGCGTGGGCTGGCGGTTGCTGTGGGCGAAGTAGGCAAGCTGACCCCTCAGGCGACTTGGGGTTTAGGGCATATTTTAGGGGTTTAAGGGTTTAGGAGTTTGGGTTTAGGGTTTAGGGTTTAGAGGCTTGTGTTTTTGTTGAAGGCCTTTTCCGTCCGCAAGAGTTGGAGAACCACGTTGGGCAAGCTAGGTTGTCTCACTTGCCACCCATCACAACTTTGCTTGATTTCCAGCACACCACTCTTGCCCATGTCACCCTTCAGGTTCCGGAGGTTTAGGGTTTAGGGTTTACCACTGTCTCCAGCTAGGCTCTGGCTGCTGCTGCTGGGATCTGCCAGCCTGTTGCTGTGGAAAACCCGCTGGCTGCTGCTTTGCCTGTGGCTGCTCGCAGGGATCACGGGGGTCTCCCAGAGTCGTCTTCAACCCTAAACCCTAAACCTTTAGGGTTTAGGGTTTAGGGTTTAGGGTCACATTCTTGTCCTGCGCGGCAATCGTTGCCTTCTTGAAGTTTTCGCAGCGCCATCTTCGGGGTCGTGTAGGCATCCTGCTTCGGCGCCCAATGCTGACATTCCAGCATCGCCATCGCCGAAGAAAACGTGCGGAGCTGGGTTTAAATGGTTTAGGGTTTAGATTTAGAGGGTTTGGGGTTGAGGGCATATTTAGAGGAGTTAGGCTTAGGGCATATTCTGGGTTCTTGCTAAAGGATTTAATTTAAGTCACCATAATAGGGATCTATGGTAAATAATATGGTTTCTGTATTCTGGTAACTTAACTTAAATCCCTTAACAAGAACCAAGTATTTAGAGGAGTTAGGGCGCAGTTCTAGACTACCGGAGTTATGAGGGTTCTTTAAGGGATCTACTGGGACTTGGGGTTTAGATTTAGGGTTTAGGGTTTCAGCTCTTCTAAACTCAGGGTTCCATCAGAGTTCTTTGATTCAGGGATCTTTAAGGGATTTCTCTTAATAAGCGCTCTAGCTTTCGGGTTCCGGTCTAGAGTTCAGCACTAGGGCTTAAAGCCTACGGTGTAGGGTTTAGGGTTTAGGGTTTAGGGGTTTAGGGGTTTAGGGGTTTAGGGGTTTAGGGGTTTAGGGGTTTAGGGTTTAGGTTTAGGGTTTAAGATTCCAGGTTCAAGTTTGATGGCGTTAGGGTTTCGGACTAGAGTATCGGGCTTGGATACGGGTTACGGTTCGGGGCTTAGGGTTTAAGGCCTAGGGTTTAGGGAGCGAGGTTTAAGGTTGTACCCTATACTACCCTATACCGGTTCTCGAAACACCTGATAAAAATCGTGTAAGGGCTCGAAGAGCCCAGAATCGAACCCCTCAATCCTAAACCCCTAGTTAAAGGATGGTTATAAGTAAGCAAAGTGAGCGCCAAAAGAGAGGATCAGAACTTGAGCGACACGAAAAAAACGTGGACGTGGCTCTTTCCTTACCCCAATAAAGGTACTTGCAACCCTTTTCGCTCGGTGCCCCTCCAAAAGGGCTTTCGACTTTGTGTACAGGGGCTTTAAGTGGTTGCTTTTCGTTTTGCGGTGGCTACGTAAATGCCGTCAGCATATACCTTGTACCCAGAGAGCCCAATAGCCCTTAATTAAGGAATGTAGTTTCAACCATAATATGAAGCCCTATATAATTTAAGCCATATTCCTTAATAAAGGGCTATTACGTCTTCGAGGGGTGCTTGCAGGAAATAAAGTGCCATGAAGATTTCTAGGGTGCTTTAGGGTTTCGGGCCCGATGGCCTGGGCCCCACAACAACACATAAGCAAAAATTAGGAAAGGGATATCCCATATAAACCCATTTATAATGAAGCCCAATACGGTAGGGATATCCCTATAAAATGCTTATGCTCATGTGCTTTTTTGGTCCCTAACATAAAGAAGCTAACATATGGTTCCATGCGGTCTTCGCAGGGGTGAGGCCGAAACTCCGCTTAGAGGATCATGGGACTTAGTAGGGTTGTAAGCAAGGGAACTGCAGTTATAAGTACTTATAACCCCAATGAGGGTACATGAGTATCGTAACTGTAATTATCAGTACTTATATAACCCTGATCTTGAAGCCATGCCCCCTGCAAGGGCAAAACCGTCCAAGTTCTTTCGTGTAGAAGAAACTTAGACCCCTAAACCCTAAACCCTAAACCGTCCCCTCAACGCAACTAAAGAAAACCTAAAGCTTCCGTAAACCCGAAAACCCTAAACCCCAAGCACATATGGGTACAAATAATTAGGGTCCCTTGGGGGTCCTTTTTCATTAAGGGTGCCATACTAATTTTGGGTACCCAATATAGAAAACTACCCCATATCGCCTAAACACTAAAGGCCCGAAAACGTAGGCCTAGAATTTAGCATTAGGCGGTTGAGGCGTTTATAGGGTTTATGCTTTAGGGCCGTATATGGGCTTAGGGTTTGGAGTTTGGGGCTTAGCACCTGGGGATTAGGGCGTGGAGGTAAGTGTTTGGGGTTTAGGGTTTAGGCTTGAGCTTGAAGGGTGTTCAAGCTTTGCAAAGAGCCTACACCTCCACCACCCTCTCTTTAGGTTATAGACCTTCGACCATAGACGGTCTTCAGGTGTACAAAGAAGCTTCCTTAGAAAAGAAACGTAAACTCCTCAAACCTCAACGGTACACGCCATGAGCCAAACCCGCATGCCAGGGCATCCGCATGAAGTCGCGCCAGTCGATCACCTTCCTATCCAGCACCTCCGCCTCCTCAGGGAGAGCAGCTTCTGCTTGCTACAGCCTACGTGAACCAACCAGAACCTACCGTTTCTAGGGTCCCTATAAATTTCAAACTAGGGTTTACAGGCTATGGTAATTTCAGGTGGTCCCCTGAGACCCTTGAATTAAACCTTCAACCGCAAAAAGTCCCCAGAGAGCCCAATACCCCTTGACTAAGGAAAAGGGCTCAAATTATATACGGCTTCATATTGTGATTTAAGCTATATTCCTTGATTCCCTGAAAGAACCCCTATAGATCCCTTTAAGGAGCCCTTTAAGGAACCCTAATATTCCTTAATTAAGAGGTATTGGGCTCTCTGGGTCTGGGCCTGGACGCGACATGCCAAGCTGCTAATGTTAGGGGCGGCAATGATTGTGGGACGCTACAGCATAAATGGGTGGTTGTCAAAATTATGGTCCCTTTTTGGGTACCCTAGATAATGGGTGCCGTATTATAATAGGGACCCAAAAGGGACCATAATTTGCAACTGCCAAAGCCTCTGCCCCCGTTGGGGATCCACTCTGAAACAGTTCTAGAACCCAAAAAACCTTCAGAAGCCATCTTCAACCCGTATGTAACTTCAAAACCATGACCTCCAAACCCCAATACTCCTAAACCGTAAAAGCCGTCACGGCACCGAGAACTGCTTCTAAAAGCTCACATTACAGTATGATCCCAAGGAAAGCCACGCTGCCAAGGTTGTAAGGCCCCAGCTAAGTCAGAAGCACCTAAATCTCAATATTTAAAGCCCCTAAACCCTAGATCACCAAGGCCTCAACTCCTAAACCCTCAAGCCCTAAACACCTTGAAACCCTGTACACCTAGAACAGGAGCCTGCAGAACTAGAGTAGGGTTTGGAGTAGATATTAGCACAAAACATGCAAGGACTATACGAGAATCGTATTACCAAACCCAAAACCCTAAACCCTTCTAGTAAACCCCAGAAAGTTGGAACATGGATTTAGGATGACTAGTGACTGATGCGCAGATTCCCTATACTTTACTTGGAGAGTTTAGGGTTTTGGGTTTGGGGTTTAGGGTTTAGGGTTTAGGGTTTAGGGTGTAGGTTGATGATGTTCCAACCTTCCGGCTTCTAAACCAAAGAAAGCGAGTCCTGGCACCGAGAACTGCTTCTAAAAAACTCACATTACGGTATGATCCCAAGGTTTCCACAACCACCACCTTCCGGGGATCACCCCTAAACCCTCAAACCCTAAACCCTCAACTCCTAAACCCTCAACTCCTAAACGCCAAACCCTAGACCCCAAGCCCTAAACCCTCAACTCCTAAACCCCAAACCCTAGACCCCAAGCCCTAAACCCTCAACTCCTAAACCCTCAACTCCTCAACCCCAAAACCCTAAACCCCAAGCCCTAAAACCCAAACCCTAAACCCTCAACTCCTAAACCCCAAAACCCTAAACCCCAAGCCCTAAAACCCAAACCCTAAACCCTCAACTCCTAAACCAAGGAAAGGCGAGTCCTGGCCCGGGAACTGCGAAGCCCAGAGGAACTCGACCGCCTCAAAGAGTTGAGTTTTTCACACTGTGGCGCTTGCCCCAATCTAAACCCTACACCCTAAGCTCCCTTAAAGGAACCCTAAAACCCCCAAACTCTAAACCTTTATAGATCCCTACAATGGGTGGTTGTCAAAATTATGGTCCCTTTTTGGGTCCTTATTATAATACGGCACCTATTATTTAGGGTACCCAAAAGGGGATCCTTATTTTGACAACTACCCACATGGTTGGAGTTGTTTGGTTTAAAACGGTTTAGGGTTTAGTCTCAAAGAGTTGACCCTTTCGCATGGTTGATTTAGGGCTTTGGGATGTCGGGCTTAGGGCTTTCAAGGTTTAGGGCTTAAAAGGTTTGGCTTTTAGAACGTATGGTGTTTAGGGGTTTTGGCCTTTCGGCTACAGGACTTGGGCTTTCTGGGCAGAGCTCACTCCCCGTTGAGACCGCCTCACATGACCTTAACATGCCTAAACCATCCTAGGCCTAAGCCGCCCTAAACCAGATGGCTTCATTATTGCTCTGAGGCTCTGTCGAAGTCTCTTTCCAGATCCCTGGGAGAATCTGGAAAGTGGAGCCCCTAATTTGGGAACTTGTGTTACTACAGGCTCTTCATAGGAACTCCTACTTAGGGTCTATTTTCTACATGCTGCCAGAGGTCTGGACTCTTGGGCTGCAGACCCCTTGAAGTCATCTTTACCAGCATCATCGCGGCGAGCTGCAACAGCATCCAGTACTAAAAGGTACTGTTCTGTGCTTTCACAGTTTCGACATAAAGCCGGCATCGGCGGCCGCAGGGCGCCTTCGGCGATTCCGGCTGCAACAGGCCGACATACTTTATGCAGCTCCCACACCCAAAACACTAAACCAACAACCTCAAATCCCAAACCCTAAACCCTGGGAGTCTGCGGAATAGGTGCCTCTCATGATCATCGAGCTTGGCACCCAAGCTGTCCTGCAGATGTCGTCTAATGCGTCCCCACCAAAGGCAGGAGTCACAAAGAAAACCTGACTGATTCAAAGGCAGATATCTGTGGGCCGCAAGCCCGCCATCATGCCGATGTGTGCAAAAGCGATCACCGCCGCGGAGGCCGCTGCTGCCCAGGCAGAAGGCATCAGGGCACAATTCACCCTCGGGGGTGCCTCGGTATGCCAACGGTCGATATGGTGCTGCTTGCACAAAAATACGCAGATCTAGCAGAACCCTCGAAGAAATCGTTTGATAACAGCCTCTAAAACTGTGTAGCACCGCCTCCTAGCCCCGAGGCATTTGCCCTATGATATGCCCCAAAAGCCTATTCTAAGTAAGAAGGCCCCTACATTCTAACCCTTATAGCAACCCTTCTCGTAGCGCCTTTAAGACCCCTTTCAAGGAAAACCCTTAGCCCTACACCAACCCTTAGCGGGGAAGGCCCTTTAGATGACATCTCGAGACTCCTAGATCCGAGAAGAAACCTTCCAGAACTTTAGGGGTTTCGGGCTTAGAGTTTAGGGGTTTTAGGCTAAGTTTTAGGGCTTAGAGCTTTAAGCTTCAGAGTTTAGGGCTGCAAGGGTTTAGGGCTTAGAGTTTTGGGGGGTTTACAGCATTTCAGCCCCTTCCGATGCGCCTGGTGCGAGATATGGTTGCCTCGGCTGAGCTCAGGTTCTACTGGCAAAGGTCCGAGGATGTCAAAAGTCCGAAACCACAGCAGAGAGCCTTCATACTGGACTCTAGGGTCATAGCCTACCCCTATTTTGAGGTAGCTACTTTTCCATATAACAGATCATAACCATAAAACTAGATACCCTTAAGAAAGGGCAGGGTGCGGCGGAGGAGGAGACCCACGTCAAGCCAATATGAAGGCTCCAGGATTTAGTGATGGGGTTTAGGGGTTTCTGGTCTAGGGTTTAAGGGTGAAGGGTTCAGGGTTTAGGGCGTAAGGGTGTGGGTAGAACACAGCCTAGGTTCCCCAGTAGGCGCTTAATAATACTTGTACCTCAGGTCTCAGAGAGCGGTCATGTCATGGAGGGGAGCCGGATTAGCTCAACTTTACAAGAATCTTCTGGATTTCCAGAATGATAGACCTGGCATCGTTGGCCTCATGCAGTATTCAAGGCGCGAGACGTACAAGGCCGCCCACAAAAAGATTTGAGCCTTTTGGCGAAGTTAGGGCATCTAGTGAAACAGGAAACGCAGAATCCATCTCTGCACGTGAGATCAAAGGGAACGTAACAATGCTTACCCTTTCGCCAAAGCCCGACCAAGCAGGACCAACGACCCTGCATACCGACAAAGAAAGCATTTCTTTGGGGGGCAGTGCAAAACGTGTCAAGAAACGAAGCAAGTGACTCGGAATCGAGAGACTGGGCGTCAGAAAGAAGAGACTCGAGCAAATCCTCTAAAACGGGTGCTCCGTTCTCACCGACGCGGAGCTCGATCCACAAAATTGCACCTTGTTGATCTCAGTTTGAAGAGAGCCCAAAAGCTGGTCACCGAAGGAGGCCAGTTTCGCAAGAGAAGACTCTTCAGGACCAGAACACGAAGATTGAGCACGCTTAGAGTCACACATCGAAGGAGCTCTGCCGCAGAAACAACACTTAAAGTCACGAGAAAAGGTCCACGCACCGATCAAATGACAAGTCTTGTAACAGGCAATTCTTTTTCTGAATTTGGCCCACGTGCGCTGCAAAGGAAGAAGAGAAGCAAGAGGAAGTTTGCAGCCTAACGCACTAAGAATCGCATCATGAGGAAGAATAGGCAAATCCTCGGCAAGAAACTGCTCCAAACCACCACCCGCACGGACGAAAATCTNTGAGGAAGAATAGGCAAATCCTCGGCAAGAAACTGCTCCAAACCACCACCCGCACGGACGAAAATCTTATCATCCACGCTTTTGTATCTGCAGTCGGCAGCTTGACAAATCTGAGAACAAACGGACCACCAAGGAGGCGCCGAGATTTTGGGAAGCGGCTTGCGCAGCGAAGACACCAAAAGAAACGACATCACGACTGTGGCAACCATCAAGGTCCTCGACTAAAACCGAAAGGTGCTCACCCAAGTTCATCTCGAACTTATTACGAAGATGACCAGACAAAACCGAAGGAAAAACGCGCGAAGACTGAACAGGCGGAAAACCAAAAGGACCAGGCCAAACCGCGGGGAGAGATCTGTGGAGATATCTCTTCTGACCGGTTTCCTGAACAGAAATACCACAGCGAGTCCAAAGAGCTTCACTAAGATTTCGTCAGCTGCGCGACCAACCGACTCAAGAAAAGAGTGAAGGCATAAAGCCAAGAGACTTCATTGCTGGCAGAATCATCTCTGCTCCAAAGCGACCAAAAGAGAAACAGATTGGCAAAGAGAGGAAGCGAACCTCTCCAGGAGGTCCACTCAGCACGAGAAGTAAAAGGAGACCAATTAAGTNGGCAAAGAGAGGAAGCGAACCTCTCCAGGAGGTCCACTCAGCACGAGAAGTAAAAGGAGACCAATTAAGTTTAGGCATGGAGGTAAACGACGGCCATTGAGTGCGAGGGTGTTCAATACAACCCACCTCAGGAGTCGAGAAAGAAGTAGAAGTGCTTTTGTCAGGAGAACACCGACTTTCTCTTTCAAAGGCCATCCAAAGACAAAGAGTCTAGCACGCCCAATGCTGGTACTTGTCCCACTTGTTTTGGACATTAACCGGCATGTTAACAGTACAAACAAGAATGTTTTGAGCACAGCGAGGCCAATTTCTGGAAGGCATAATAGGGCAACGATCCCTCATGTGCTGAAGCTTGGGACACTCGTTGAGGAAATGATAGATATCAGCCGACTCACCTTGACAATAAGGGCAAAAAGAATGAATCTGCTTATTCATTCG
>BGNK01003024.1:56472-84731 GCA_003297005.1 Symbiodinium sp. clade A Y106 | reverse complement strand
CGACAGTTAGGATTCTTGTCAGGTTTTCTAAGGTTCCTGCCGCTTGAGGATTTTAGGTTATTTGTGGGATTAGGATTTTAGGTTTTTTGGGGCCCTGCCGTTTTAGGATTTTAGTTTTTCTGGGGATTAGGATTTTAGGATTTTAGGTTTTTTGGGGCCCTGCCGTTTTTAGGATTTTAGGGTTTTAGCGTTCCTTTCATTTAGGTTTAGGGGTCGAGGGCTTTAGGGTAATATAATATATAAAGGCCTTTACGGCCTGTGAACCCTTTCATGCTGTAAAAATGCGGCNGCACTCGAAGCTAACTCTTCTTCGTGCTAGAGACCGGATCCACCTCGTTCAGCCAGACTGTCGCTGCGCTGATCTCGGTGGCCGTCGCCAGAGGCTCGGCGGGCTCGCTTCGGCCCGCTCGCCAGCTAAACAGGGCCTCGCTCGAGTTTAGGGGTTTAGGATTTAGGGTTTAGGGGTTTAGGGTTTAGGATTTAGGGTTTAGGGGTTTAGGGTTTAGGGTTTATAGGGGTTTAGGGTTTAGGGGTTTAGGGTTTAGGGGTTTAGGGTTTAGGATTTAGGGTTTAGGGGTTTAGGGGTTTAGGGTTCAGCGGTTTAGGGTTTAGGGGTTTAGGGTTTAGGGGTTTAGGGTTTAGGGGTTTAAGGATTCGGGGCTGAGGTTTAGGGTGTAGAGCTTTGGAGTTCGCAAACGTCGGCTACATGTAGGGTTTAGGGGTCATGCGGGTGGTCGTCAAAATTGTGGTCCCTTTTTGGGTCCCGATTATAATACGGCACCTATTATTTAGGGTACCCAGAAAGGGACCATAATTGACAACTACCCATGTAACTAGACTAAACAACTTAGGTTGGTTGCCTCATTATTGGAGGAGGTGGCTTCAATCTGAGTGGTCAGGTAGATGATCATGTCAAGTTACCTTGGGTCACTCAAAACACCCGCCACTCTAACCTCAAGGCAAGGCTTATTTCTGGCCACCTTACTTGAAGAAACAGGGGGAAGTTGTTAGGGCTTGGATCTAACGTTGAACGCCTGCTGAAGCCGTCTGCGAAAGTTCGTTTAGGTTTGGGGTTTAGGGTTATGCCGGTTAAGAGCCTACTGACACCGCCAGTCAGGCTTCTATATTACAGGCGTTAACCCACAATGACACGAAACTCCAAACCTTACTGGTAAAACATCAGTTTCGAATCCTGAACCCCACAGCTAGAGCCTATGCCCCAAAGCTTAAACCTCGAGTCTCAAAGCCTAACCCCTCCAACCAAATCCTGATGTAGAATACAAGTCCATAGAGCCCTGAAAAGGAGATGACATATAATCGAAAACAGAAACTGCAAAAGCCCTCCCTAGAGTTAAAAGAACTACGAGTCTAAGAAGAACTCCCCCCCCTCAGCAGGAACACTGCAACCATGGCAGGTATTCCATGATAAAGAACCCGACGACCAAGACCACATCAGGAACTTTTAGCGAAACCTTCTGGTAAGCGCGTATCAACCCTTTTGTAACCCTTCAGGAACCCTTGCTTTTATTGAACTCTTACAGGTCCCTGGGCCCTAAACCCGCACAGAAGCCTTGCAGAAACCCTTTAAGGAAACCTTAAACGGGGCCCTGTTATGGAACCCTGTTGTACCCCTTCAAGGAGGCCCCTATTAGAGAACCCTCCAGTACCCTTAAAAGGAACTCTTAAAAGGAACTCTTGAAAGGAAGCCTTAAAGAAACCCAACTCTTCAAGGAACCCTTAGCGGAACTCCTTAAAGGAACCCAATTCTTGAACAAGAGCAACCCATCAAGGATCCCTTATTGGGGTTTAGGGGCTTCGGGTTTAGGGACCCCAAAGGAGCTTTAACAGAATCCGTATGTCAGGAAGAGGCCATGAGCTCTGGAAGCGAGAGTCCCGCTGCGGAGCCTGCGGTCCAAGAGCTCAAGGCACTTGGAGGGTTTCGGGTTTAGGGTTTCAGGGTTCAGGGTTTTAGGGTTTAGGGTTCAGGGTTTAGGGTTCAGGGTTTAGGGTTCAGGGTTTTAGGGTTTAGGGTTCAGGCTTAGGGTTTTGCGCTTGGGCAAAAGGGGGTTGAGGCTCTGAGGTTCAGGCTTTGGGGTTTAGGGTTTTCAAGGTTTAGGGTTTGTGGTTTTGCTTCTGGTTTTTGTCCATTTCAGGGGCGTACCGTAAGACTGCAAAGGCGCTCTTCTTGTAACTATGATGTTGGTTACTGTACGGGCTATTGTAGAGGTGATATTGTTATAATATATATATATACATATACACATATAAATGCCTTACATGCGTGTAGTTTACGAACTTTGCCGATGGTTTTGGATTTTTGCTCTCCAGGCTTTATGGTGTTTTTGGAGTGGAGGTTTCGAGATTCGGGTTGAGGCCTGTTCTGAGTGTTTTTGCGGGTGTGGGGGGCTTTTTTTAGTCTCCATTGTGGTTCCTTTTTTTGGTGAACCAAAAACTATATTATAGGATCCTAACCATAAAATTTAAAACTGGTTAACCAACAAAAGAATCTACAATGGAGACTAGAGGTAGTGTTAATAGCATGTTAATGGCTGTTATTAGTTCAGTCTTGGGGGCTTCAGGTTTGGGTTTTGGGGATCAGGCTCAAAATCGTTAATTCGGAAGTTTTAAGTGAATTAAACGCGAATCCGTGTATCCCAGACTGCATCACACCGTTTGTCGGAAGGCAAGACATGGATCTCTCTGTGGCTTAAAGCAGTACTTGTCACGTGAGACGATGTTCTTCCTTACAATCCCAATATAAATATAAAACTATACCACAAGATAGCTCCCCCCACACACAAGACTTATTCTTATACAGTATTAAGGCTGCTACATCAAGCAGCTTTGGCCTGAGTGGGAAGGAGTATCGCATCTACAAGGAGATGATCCTCAAGCCGCTCTCCGTGGAGTCTTTACAGGCCGAGTTCAGGGTTTAGACGATCATGATGTGGGCATCTAAGCATACGGCGACAGTCTAAGAGCCCATACGATATGTCAAAGGCCCCATAAGTTTCCCTGTCCGCCCTGCAGTGACTGGTCATTAGTATTGTCATTGCTATTATTGTTCTTGTTATGATTCAAAACCTCTAAGCAGGGTTTGGGGATTTGCCGTTATGTTTCTCCATGGTTTAGGGGTTCAGGGTTTAGGGAGGGTTTTGGGATTTGGCCATTGCGTTTCTCCAGGGCTTCTTTACTGGGCTCGTGTTAAAGATCTTCTTTAGTCTGTAGAATATCAAACTACCGGGTGTAGTACAGTTTGTGCATGTCAAGCCGTGGGCATGCTCCTTTAGCTCATGAGGCCAAGTCGCAAGCCAACCAGAAAAGCCCCAGCGCCCCAAGCCCTGTAACCGCCCAGAAGCCATGACAGTGAGAGTTTGCGGCAGTGGACACCTTAGCCCGAAACCATGAATGCAAAACTTAGCACCTGAAACCTGAAACCCTAAACGCCCTAAAACCTTTAACCTCAACTCTAGATACGGAAAACCCTAAGCCCTAAATCCTAAAGCCCGAAACTCTGGACCCTACCTATATACATCCTTTCAAGGACCCCTATACGAAGACGTTGAGGGTTCCCTTTTAAGCCCCCGCAGGGCTTGATGGAGAAGTCGGGCTCCGGGCGGAGAGCTCTGGAAGCCGGCTTGGTGATGTTCATGCAGGCAGGGTTAGCAGTTATAGGGATTTAGGTGTTAGGGCTTTAGGGGTAGTACAAGTAGTAGACGGCTCAGGATTTTCGGGATTTAGGGCTTTAGGGTTTTAGGGTGCAGGCACGGTTAGTAGTAGACGGATTAGGGTTTATAGGGCTTTGCGGCTTGAGGGTTTCAGGGTTTAGGATTTCAGGATTTTAGGGTTTTAGGGTTTAGTCCCGTTCAGGGTTCGAGAGTAAGTAACCTTAAGCGTCAGTTAAGCCTTTTTGGTTTAGGGTCTAGGGTACTCTGTTCCTGATATACTCCCGAAAGGCTAGCTAACCTTCAGTCCTCGCAGGAAACGTCAGTCGAAGATGGGCTGAAGGATCATTCCTACCTGGACCCTATTAGACCTTCTATTTTAAGGTTCCCTTTTTATGATTTCCTTATATAAGTGCTCCAAAAGGTAGGCTATTCGGGGTTAGGGTAAGGCCTTCAGGTGAGGAGTTAGGATTAGGGGGAAGCTTAGGGCTTGATGGTGGTGCAGAGCGTAAGACAGAAGCTTAACAATGCTACCGATACCATTCCTTAGGGCTCATGAACATCATAGTATAGAGGATCCCGTAGGTACAGATACCGATAGTTAACTAGTTAGATAGTTCGGTAGTAAAGATGGAAAGAAAGATAGATAACTATAGACAGATAGATAGATAGATCGATATTTAGAACCGACGCCCCAGAGGGAATCGACGTGCATACTTCGAAGCCCATGCTCGACATCGTAAGGCCCAAAACGCACATCTTAAATCATGGCCGTGAAATCCAAACCGTAAGCCCAGCGCACAGAAGCCTGTACCCTAAATCCTAGTCCCTGCACCTACCATACTAGCCCTTGTCCTTGGGTGTCTTGGTAGGAGCTCAAGAATTATGTCATGGGCTGCGACGACCGCAAGTTCAGCCGAGCGACGATGCGACGCGCAAGAGGCGGTTCACGGGGGGTGTTGATCGCTGTTTTTGGCCCAGCGTTTGGGTACAGCATTTTGGGTTTGGGGTTCCAGCGGCTGCACAGTCCCAGAACCTGTCACAGACAGAGCCAGTCAGCCAGCCAGGCAGACGGACAGACAGACAGACAGACCGACAGAGAGGCGTTCCTGCGCAGGTGTGGAGAGCCAACTTCTATCTGTTGCAGAAACAATCCTGGTTGTTCCGTGGCGAGCCCGTGTCCTCTCTGCCGATGACTTGCATGGGGCCCCTCAGTGCAGAAGCGGAAGGGTCTCGGGTCTCTGGGGTTCAGTGCGGCAGGGTTCTGGGGGGGGGGGGGGGGGGAAGGGGAGTTGGGTTTTGGGGGGGGGGGGGGGGGGGGCGCCGCGGGTGTGAAAAAGGGGGGGGGGGGGGTGGGGGGGGGGGGGGGGGTTCAAGCGGTTTGGGTTTTCGGGGACTGTGGGAGTACGGCCTCCGGGCTTGAAAAACGGGTGTTGGAGGGTTTCGGGTTTGGAGTTCATTGGGTCTGGGGTTGATGAGGTTTACGACTCGGGGGGATGACAATGAAGATACTGCTTCCGACGAGGGCCCTGAAGAAACAAGATGAATCGGGGGTTCGCATTACCCCCAGGTCAAAATCAAAATGGCCCGACAGCCTTGTAAAGTTTTTGGTCTGCATGAGGGTTAATCAGGGTCTCGTGTGCTGCATAGATTGCTCTAGCGTCTCTTAGGGGCTATGATGCTTTGTATAAGCTCTAATTAAAGGGTCTTAGCGATGCTTTTTCGAGGTTTACTAGGCTCCCCAGCAGTATGTTTTTGTCTGGACGACGTTCTGACATCCCAGGTGTGGCATGGCTTTGTGGCGATGAGAGGCTGGCGCGACTGCCGCGTGCCCCAAGAATGCCTCATACGCTTCCTATCGGGGGCTCTGGCCCAATTGGATGAGTCGGTGGCGCAGGAACCCGGGTCCGGGGTTTATAGGGTTTGGCCCTCTTTGCGGGGCATGATGGGAAGGCCAGTGGAAGAAGGAACCTATACTACCTGGACCTAGACGTCGGAATTGTTTTTTGAAGCTTTGTTACAACCGAGGCCTGTTAGGCTCGGTGCCTGAACCTCCACCCTCTAGAACTCTTGACAGAGCCATCTCTGGAAATTTTCACAAGGCATCCCAAAGCTTGATTCCGAGCGCCTCACAAACCTACTTGTATTTTCAACTCATGAAACTTCGCTTGACGAAGCCCCTTCTAAATCCTGCAAAAGCCCGCGAAAACTAACCAAACACCATAACGCAAACAAGCCATATAGGTCACAAGCAACATAACCAGAATGAATGAAGCCTTGATCCCGATACCGTAAAACCCTAAATCCCAAGCCATTTCACACTCGAGATCAACCCTATCTGTCCCGTTCCACAAAGTAGAGAAGCCACGTATAAGGCTCTTCAAAAAACGGACCCCTCAACCAACACAGCTCCCATTCTAAGAGACTGGATACCTAAACTACCCTAGATCCCTCAAATCCTCCGCCCCAACACATGAAACCCAAACCCCAAGCTTTTCCCACACTCCCGGCAGGAATGGAAGGATCATGCTCTGAACCAAGAACTGCCTTTAGTGCTGCGTGGCTGGTTTTAGGTCGGTCTCATGGTTTCATTGTTGTTGTTTGCGTTCATGCTTCGATTATTGTTTTCAAGCTATGTCAATGTGTCAGGTGTTTTCGGAAATTACCTATAGTCTCCATTGTAGTTCCTTTTTTTGGTTATCCAGTTTTATGATTAGGATCCTATAATAGAGATTTTGGTCAACCAAAAAGAGGAACTACAATGGAGACTCTAGGTAGATCTTTGTGTGTTGGGCGTCAGGAGCTTGCGGGTTTCAGACTTTGGGGTCGGAGGGGGTTTTCTGGAAGTTTTGGAGGGGCTGGAGTTTAGGATGGATACTGCCCCTACTCAGTAGCAGCTGACTAATGAAACATATAATGTAGATATATAAGGCCCTGAATAGTAGCTGAATATAGAGTGTTACTGCATTACGGCAGAACCCAAGGTTCAGGTGGGTTTAGGTTCCAGAGCTTGTAGGTTTGTAGGCCTTGAGGGTGTTCAACTCTCCAGCCGGCGTTTAATCCACATAGAGGTGGGAACAACTTGTACAAAACTACTGCCTTATAGTTCCTTCAAAATTTCGTTTTCGTACAGTTGTACAAAAAGCACAACACACTAGTGGGATCTATTGGGCATTCGTCGGGTAAAGCCCGAAACACTTGGGGTTCAGGATTTAGTAGGTTTGGGGTATTTTAGGTAGCAGCAACTATTCCAAAAAAAGACATATGGGACCTAAAAGCCTGGTATTTGGGTAGACAGACCTTCTGGACAGTGTCTATCACGTTGAAATCAAAATTCGGTGCTTTTATTCTAGTCCTTACTCGGCCCCTGCTGTTTTGGGCAAGCGCCGATGGAAGGGCAGCAAGTCGGAGCTCATGAGAGTGTTTCAGATAATTTCTGGCATTGCTGGAACGTTGGCATTGCCATCTCGCTCCCAGCAAGTCGTCCTTGAAGAGATGTGTCAGAAGCGGCCTGCTTGGGTCCAGTCGCTCCAGATCCCGAGCCGTTTACCTCGGTTCAGTTCTTTGAAATGAAGAACTACACGCGCTTAATTGCTCCTGGACAGCCGGACCCAACGTGCCGCAACTGCCGAGACGATGGGAACCAATATCTCATGTTGTTTGCTTTCCGCTCTTGGTGGCTTGCGTTGCGTTTACATGTCTCTGATTCGTCTCTTCTGGATTCAATCATACATCGAACCGCTTCGGTGCACGAAGTGCCCTAGGGTAACTTGGAAGCAGTAGTTCAAGTCTAGACACTTCGAAGCCCGAGAGTTTAGGGTTTATATAGGGACCCTTGCTTCCCGTACCCGCAAGGCTTGGTCGTCTAAATCGTGACCAGCTGCCAAAAGCAGGTCAGAGAGTTTGCGACTACCGGGGCCTGGATAGTTGGGAAGTGGTCTTCCTGAGGGTTTCTGCTATAAGTACAGTACAATCTCCCCAAAAACACTAGACTAACCATGACGGTCCCAGGATCATCAAGACAGCAACCGTTTTGTAACCCGCAAACCGAAACCTACACAAAGCGCCTAAACCCGAAAAGCCCATAGCCTTCTACACCAAAGCCCTGAAGACCTACACCTGGGCACCCCGAGAGCCAGAAGCCCTAACACAACCCGTGTGGGTGGTTGTCAAAATTAGGGTCCCTTTTTTGGGTCCTGATAAAAAAAATACGGCACCCATAATTAAGGGTACCAAGCAGGGACCCTAATTTTGACAACCACCCATGTGCACCCCTTACAAAAACCCTTCAAAACCAGACTTCAAACTTCCTGAGTCCCAAGCAATAAACCCTAAGGGTCCAAAGGACCCAAGAATTAGGTACTCGGGTTAAGGATAGTAGTTATGTAGGTTACTATTTTAGAGAGTATATGATTATTAGGTACTTGGACCCTTAGGGTAAATTCCCTTAACCCGAAAACCTAAACCCCAAACCTGAATCCATAAGCTCCCTTAACCCTAAAAATTCGAACCCCTAAACGCCAAGCAAAGGCAGCGATCGATCTCCGTTGCGGCCTGGCCCGGGCTGTGTCAGCTTTTGGGGCAGCTTCTCGGCTTAGGCATTTACGTCGGGGTTTTAGGGGTTTAGGGATTTAGGGGCCTAGGGGGGTTGAGCGTTTAGGGGTTTGGGGTTTGGGGGTTTAGGGTTCGGGGCGTGGTGGTGGTTTAGGGTTTGGGGTGGGGGTTTAGGGTTTAGGCACTTTAGGGCTCTGGGTTTCCGGTTCGGCGTGCCAGGATCCCCCAAGTGCTTTAGGGTTTAGGGTTTAGGGATGTTCATAGAGCTCTTATGGCCCTTACTAGTGCAAGGTGTAGTGGAGAGTAGTTTGGGGGTCTAGGTGGTGTTGGCTCGCTTGGAGGATCACGAGACTTCGCAAGTAAGGTTAAAGTGCCAGTACCCAGTGCCAGTACCGTCATTGGGGTTCTAAGTAAAATGAATTACAGTCACTTTATTAGTAACCCTAGTCTAAGTCCCGTGTCCTCTGTGTGAGATTTGGGGTTCATGGGCGTGTTAATCTTCATGCTTTTAGCACCTTGGAGGTTTTGAGTTTATGGTTCAAGGTTCAGGGTTTAAAGTTTGCAGGTTTCTGGGCAGGTGCTTCTTTCCTTGTTGGACTGTTGGGGAGCCTGGACTGAGGCAAGGCTTAGCGCAGAGCTGAAGCTTGAGTAGTGAGGGGTCTGAAGGAGTTTCGGGAGGGAGCCAGGGGTGGTCGAAGTGAGCCCTACTTTCTACCTAGTTAGGTAACCTAACCCCACGCATCACAAGCTCGTGAGGATATCAATTTGCTCAGCGGTGTATTCTTGTCTACATTTCAGGTCCCTGCTCTTCGCAACCCTCCACCTCCGTCTAAGCTTTACACCAAAAACCCGTAACCAACATTCCTACACCCGAAATGCTATTAGGCTAAGACCCCACCCCCTGAATCTTGAACCCCTAGACCTTGCACGTACAACCCTCAACCCCTGCACGTGGCAACGTGCTGATGCGAGCAGCTTCTCCTGAGTCTGAAGGGAGTATGATCTCAGGTCCAGCATGTTGCAGAATGGATTTACACGTTGAGTGACGGCCGCTACACACAGTGCTCATGCTCAGTAAGTGCAGGCGGCAGCTGTACGTCGCCACGAGGACGTTGCCCAGTGACAAGCCACCTGAGTTCCGGCTGCCACTGACGTCTCTCCCATGCGCAATCTCCTCCGTTGCGTTCCGGCTGCCACTAACGTCTCTCAAACGCGCAACCTCCTCCGTTGCATGTTGATCCCAGCTCCTCTGCTAGGGTCGGTGAAGGGTCTGGGGGATTAAGGCGGTTCCGGCCCTCCTGCCCCTTACTACATCCTAAACCTCATACTCTTGTTTGGTACCCTTATAGATCCCTTAAAGAACCTTCCAAGGAACCCCACGGAAACCCGAAACCCTGAACTGTAAGGCCGTAGGAAACTTAACCCCAACCCTCAACATTGTTTGTAACTCGGCTTGTCCAGATCAACCTACGACTGTAGAAATACAAGGGTTTTCTTCCCCTTTGAAAGGCTTGCTGATGCCTTAAAGGATCCCTTCAACTAGCCCTGCAAGGAACCCTTGCAAAGAAAACGAAACTACAACGCCGTGTAAAACCCCCTACAACACCCTGTAACAAGCGAAAGAACCCCCCAAAACTCCCTAAAACCAAAGAACTAAACCAAGAAACCGTCAATCCCCAAACCCTAAAGATTCCTCAAACTAAAAATCGAAGCCTCGTGCGCTCAGGCTCCCGGCCTGCGTAACGGCACAGGAACTCCGGGAAGCGCTCTGGAAGCAGGCCTGGGTTCGTCATAGGGACCCTTAGGGGGTAGTGGAGGGGGGGTAGGGGGCCTTAATGCCCATAATAAGGGCTATTTAAGGAAATATAGTCCCCTACCCCCCTCCCCCCTACGCCCCTAAGGATCCCTATGGGTTAGAGGGCTAGAATGGGATTTAGGCTGTGAGGGGCTAATTATAGGGCTATAATGGGGTTTAGGGCTTAAGGGGTTTAGGGTTTAGGGTTCTGCTTTAAGGGCTGAGGGCTATCATGGGGTTTAGGGTTCTGCTTTAAGGGCTGAGGGCTATCATGGGGTTTAGGGTTTAGGGTTCTGCTTTAAGGGCTGAGGGCTATAATGGGGTTTAGGGTTTAGGGTTCTGCTTTAAGGGCTGAGGGCTGTCATGGGGTTTAGGGTGTATGGTTCTGCTTTAGGGGCTATATGGCTATAATGGGGTTGAGGGCTTGAAAGCAGGTTAGTCCCCAATCTTTGAGCCCCTAAACTGTAATCCTGAAGTCCCTAACCCAAAGTCCGAAATCCTCGGACACCCCAACTACCCTCTATTATACGCCCAAATACCGTCTACCAAGGGCCGTAAGGGCTAGATTGAAGGACACTTGGGGTCATGGTAAACCCAGCACCCATGACTCCCTAAACCCTTGAATCCCTAAACCCCAGGGGTGTGGGGCTTAGGGTTTAGGGGCTTGCCCTAAGGCTCCAATTACCTAATTATCATATACTCTCTAAAATAGTACCTACGTAACTACTCTCCTAAACCCGAGTACCTAATTATTGGGTCCGTTGGACCCTTAGGGTTACAACCCCAAAGTCCCTATGCCCCAGGCCTTTGTCGAGAACCCGACGCGCGCACCAGACCATCGGACCCTGGGCTCAAGCTGTTTCGCCAAAATGGGAGTTTCCGAAATTGGGGGGTACCTTATTCTGGGGTCCTTATAAAATGGATCCTACGATTTAGGGTACTATATTAGGGTCCCCTATTTGCGGAAACTCCCAAATGGTTTTAGGCTTCTAGGGTTGTAGGGCTTGGGATTTAATGACTTTAGGGTTTGAGGGTTTAGTACCTTTCAGGGCTTCACTGGGGTGCAGCATAACGAGGGTTGAATAGGATTTCATCTGGATTCGCAATGTATGAGGGCTTATAAGGCTTTTCCTAAGGGACAGGGTCTTGCAAAGGCTCCATGTTCATGAGGGTTCTATACTATGAGGTTTTTGGAGTTTCAGCTTTTCCAGGGTCTGTAGGGTTCCGATAGGGCTCGGAAAGGCTTATAGGGTGTCGCCTTTAGGGTCAAGGCTCAAGGTTGCAGGTGCAGGACCTGATTTAAGACTCTGCAAGGGTTTAGGGTTCAGGCGCCTAAACCCCCAAGCCTTGCTGCAGAGACTCTACAGGGGTTTAAGGTTTAGGGTTTAGGATTCTCGGGGTAGTATGGGAGCTCGAATAAAGATCCAATTCTCAATGAATCGGACTCGTCTCCTCCCAGCTTAATTTTCCTGAGGCCTACGCGGAAACCCCACAGGGGTAGCTCTCTATCTTCGTAGAGTGCCTCTTCTGATCCCTAAAGCCTGAACAGGTCCAATGCAAAGAGCGCTAGGATCCCTTGAAGTGTAGAGAAATCCGCATCATGGCGTGGTGTACCTACTGATGAGTAATTCGGGCATATTGGGCTCTTTGGTACATTGTTGAATTGTTGAGGCTCTCGCTTGCGATCTTACTGTTTGGGGATTGGGGGCTTTCAGGTTTCTTCTTGAGAGTTCAGGGTCTCTAGTGGCTCAACCTTCAGGGCTTTGCTGTAAGGCTTCGGGGCAACTACTAATCCTCCTCCCCCTCCTCCTCCTCCTCCCCTCCTCCAATATTGCGCCTACTGCTACGACGACGACTACTTCTACGACGACGACTACTACCACTACTACTACCACGACGACGCCGACGACGGCGAAGACCACGACCACGGCTTACTTGCTTCTGACTACTCACTACTTGCTACAGGTGCTACTTACGGTTCGCTACTTACTACCTACTACTTGTTACCACTACCTACTTTTTGGTACTTAATGCTTCCCATCTCCACCTGGCTACTTACCACTTGCTTCCACTACCAGTACCACTGTCACTGCCACTGCTTCTACCACAACCACTACCACGACGACGACTACGGCGACTACTACTGCTCAATTGCTGCTACGACTGCATTTTCTGCTGCTACTGCTTCTGTTACTCGTACTGCTCCGGCTTTGTTTTGCTGATAAGGGTCGTTGAACCGCCAAGGAATTACAAGCGCTTTGCACTGCTGGCGGCGCAGATGATCGCCATCGGTGTTGAGCTGGAGTCGGATCGCGCGGAGATGTTGATACAGCAGGTCTTGAATTTGGAGAGGCGCCACAGTCGCAGTAGTTATAGCCCTTGTCAATTGTAGTGACAATGTAGTGATAAAGCTGTGTCCCGTCTGATCTGCATGATGGAACCTAAAGCCCAACACGACACAAAAGGTTCAGTCTTCCAGGCTCGAATGACTCGGAAACCGAAAGTCCAGAGTGCAAGACCCCACAAATCGCCCATAAGCCATGAAGCGCTGCAAGTAGCGGGGGTACAGCGAATGGAGAGGCCCTGGCGGGAGCGACGGGATATGCTAAGTGGCATTCTATCTGCTGCCTCCGTGGCGGACAGGAAGAAGGCGTGCCCCTAGCTAGGATTTTGGGTTCAGGGTTTAGGGCTCGTTTAGTTTAAGAGAGAGACTGAAGGTTTGAGTATCTGCAATTAAGAGGCTTTGGGATGATATATGTGGCTGCAGGGTTCAGGGGTTGGGGTCGTTTCAGTGTTGAGGCGCTCAAGCTCTAGCGCCTTGAAGTGCTGTAGGGCTATAAAAGGTTTAGGGTTTGGGGTTTTGGGTTGAGGCATTTGCAGGGTGTTGCTGCGACATGTTAGGACTCCTTTGGTGTCTTGTTTGCTTGGATGTTCTCCTCTAGCAGTAACTAGAGTATATGTTGTCCTGCGATGAAGGTCTAGGGCTTTCGGGGTCAGACAGTCCATGACAGGCGGTATAAGATGGGCTCCAGGGTCTGTACCCCCTCAGAAGGATTTCAAGTTCCCTGTCCGGGGTCCTGTCAGCGGGTCCTGGCTATCTCCACCAAAACCTGCGAAGATCCTCCAAAGATGCTACGTTTAAAGGCCCTGAACTATTTCACCCTAAGGGCCCATGTACCCAAATAATATATGCTTTCGCCCCAAAGTACGTATATAGCGGCGACGTTAAGGTCAAAGTATATACTATTTGGGCACATGGACCCTTAGGTTCGAATTTATCATGCCAAAAACCCCAAACCGTTTTGAGAAGGGTTTGCCTGTATGGTGATCGAGCCCACTCCAGCACTGACGCGTGTACCGGGCTTGTTGCAATTTGCTGGACGGTCCATCCCTGAAGGGATACGAAACGTAGAACCAAGACAAGAAAGACCAACAATTCAATCAACATCTTGCAAGAATCTCCACTAAGCCCTAAAACCTCAACCGTCCCTAAACGCCAAAACCTACAAGCCTGCTTCTTCAAACAACATCGGGGCTCTTCAGAACAAGCTGTAAGCCACTGTAAGCCAAATGCAAGGTCCTGGGAAACAACCTTACCGAGCCAGGGTTTAGGGTTCGAGTGCTGATTCTTTACAATTGGGTTACCTATGCCCTATGCTTGAAATTGAAGTATAGCACTGATTAGCGTAATATGGGGGCCCTAATTAATAATTACCTATGCCATTTTGGGGGTTCCTTCTTATAATCATAGTACAATATACCCCCCAAACTCCATTCTAATTATGAAGGCCCTTATTTTACGTACAACCATACTTTCAAGTCGACAGGTGGTGCAGAATCTGGACCAGCGTTTTGAGGCCCATGCGGACCTCGACGACTTCGAGATTGTTTCTTGGTCGTTGCGAGCTTCTAAACCCTAAATCCCTAAACTCTAAACCCCTAAACCCTAAACCCTAAGGCCCTCCTTCAAACCAAAATTAAACCGGAAATGGCGCTCGTTCTTAGCTTGTCCTGCTTAGCCGGGCTATGTGGGTCCATGATATGGTTACGTTCAAGCATAATAGACAAGCCTAGATAATCGATAATACTATCCGTTAGGGCTGCTTATGAATACCTGTGGTAAAGTCTAATTACTACCCCAAAACCCTGTTGCAATCATTCTGGCCCTTATAATCAAGCGAACGGACGAACAAATGTCGATTCTGACAAGCCAAGGTTTGTGGGATCGCCGAGCATATCGGCGTGGAGATACCGAGGTCGGGTGTAAACTTGGGGGTGTACTGTAGGGGCCTTAATAATTCGAATAGGGTTTGGGGGTATATTATACTATAACTATTATAAGGACCCCCCAAAAAAAAACTATTCAAATTATTAAGTCCCCTGTATTCGGCTTGAGAGCTTGGGGTTTAAAGTGGGGGGGTTTAGGGCTCAGGCTTTGAAGTTGCGGGTCTCTGACTGATGAGGTGTTCTTTTTCAGGGTTTACGGTTTATAGTACAGGGTTCGTTTTCCAGGTTCGTTGTTCTTTTGGGGTGTTAGTAGGAGGAATCCCCAATTAGGTTTCCTTTACATGCACTTGCAAGCAAAAAGTAGCCATGGTCTTTCCCTCATGATTCTTATCTTGCATGGTCGTATTTATACAATCGCGAAAAAGTGTCTAAACCCAATTTTGCTTGCAACCTAGGCCTCCCGACCTCCCTTCCCCGGGTCTTGATCCCAAAGGCGACCATTACGACTTCCCCGATGCAGAGCCCCAGCTTTCAAATGCATTTCATTTCAGAAGGTGCAAACTGGGTTTAGGATTAAGGGTTCACGATGTATACTTCAGGTGCCACGAGGTCGGGCCTGTCGGACAAAATCCTCTGAACGCCAAATACCTTGCACCCTAAACCTCGCAGCTGAAGGCTAACTAGCTTGAAACCGAAGCCCGCACACCTATAGTATGTGTATCTTATATATATATACATATATATATATGTATATTCAAATAAATATACATATATATATATATACATAGATATGCATATTTCGTATCTGTACATAGAACCCTAAACCTGCGGCCAACACGTCCCAACTCACATACGAGAAAGTTGCAGGGACGGCGCCATTCGACGATGTGCTCTTCGGCGATGGGCTCTGGACTCGCCTCAGAGATCGGGCGAAGCTACTATAGGTTCCTTAATAAGTACCTATACTATTTTTGGGACTTCAATCCACTGTTTGGGTTTCGTCTTGGGGTTTGGGGGTTAGTGTGACATTGCTCTTACCATTACTACGGCGGTCGTAGAAGATGAAGAAGCATTTATTCCTGTCTTAGCATGATTGCAATTACATTGCCATTACTTTCGTTACTACACTACACAATGCTTCCCTTCTTCTCTGGTTCATATCCCTCATAGTACGGTCTTTCTTTAGACTACGACTTCGACGAAGACCACGACCACGACCTAGGAGGACTGCTGCTGCTGCTGCTGCTACTGCTACTGCTACTCCTACTACTACTACTACTACGAGTACCCGTACTCCTACTACTACTATTTCTGCTACTCCGCTTTCCGCTTTGGGGCTGAAAAGGTTCAGGCGATAAGAGTATCGGGCAATTCCAAACCGAAGCCTCGCAGGACACCAAGCGCGGTGGGGCCTTGCCTGTGGCCCGTCTGATGGTCGCCCGGCTTCAACGGTTAAGGTTTAGGGTTTAGGGTTCATAGCATGTCTCTAATCCTTGTGCTGCTGAGAGAGGTTTGCTCATACATATAGATGGTATGGTTTCCCTGAGTACCCTGCAAGCCCCACCACCTGGACCCTAGATGCAACTAGACCTTGAATTGTGCCGTCTTCAAACGAGCGTAAATTCTGAACATGAGGCTCAGCATGACCTCTGACCTTGGAACTTAAGGATTGTGAATAATTGAGACTTTGCAACAACAGACTCAAAACCTCGGCACCTTTGTTCAGATATTATATACTTCGATTATATAGTCCTTAAACTTCTAACCTGCAAAACCGTAAACCCCAAATCTTACACCTGCAAAGTGCAGTACTCAACGAGAAGGCTAAAAGGCAGCTATTCGTGCTATGTCAGCACTGCGAGTATTAAAGCGGACCTGCGTGGTGTAGCTACAGCCCCTTTTTTTTGGCACCTGGGTTGCTTCAGGGTCTTCGGCCAGCTATTCAAGCCCGTACCCTGCTATGGAAGCCTCTTAGAGCCCCGTATTGAAATTACAAACACCCCAATTCCCAAATTAAGTCTAATTATCAGCCCCAATTCATATTAAGTCCGACTTTCAGCGTCCATAAATTACGGCCCCCGAGGATTTTGTCGACTGCGATGCGGCGATCGGTCAGGATGTGGCATTGAGCCTCCGGCAACGTGGCCGGATAGCAGATGCCGCGATGCTGCGCCTGGGCCCTCCATTTTGGGTTTAGGATGTTTTTTTTGGGCGGGGGAGGGGTGGGGGAAGGGGTTGTTGGAGTTTGCGACTTCATGGTCTATTTAGGTCCGTGGGTTGGGGGCAATGGCTTCAGGGGTTGTTGTGGCCCGCTCTCGTTTATAAGGCAGGGCGCAAAGAAAGCCAGTTCGCAAGATGGTTTCAAGCATGCCAAGAACATGCCAAGAACCCCAGGACCCTTTGACGTGCATGTGTGCGTACGATGCTGGCATCTGAAGGCGAGGAGCTGCACATGAACATTGCATACACAAAATGATCCGTTACGGTACAATATGATGTAGTTTATCTTCATTCCAGATCATGACAAAATATCATATACTTTTTGTTCAGCATTTATTATTACTTATCTATACTAATCAATATTTAACTGTGCATAGACATAGAACTTAGAACAGAATGTATACACATAAATCAATAACTATATATATATATATATATGTGATACCTCCAATAGATGTTACACACACACATATATATATATACACAAGAAATTTCAAGTACTTTATATATACACCACAATGATTTATATATGTATATATATATATATATATTTATAAACATTTTGTTATAGACGTATATACTGGTCTGGCTGTGCTTGCTGCTGTGTATATATACTTATATGTATATGGATGTAGAATGTATACGTGTGTGCGTGTGCATATATCTGAATATTTGTTTAAATATACACATACGTGTTGACTATACACATAAACACATTCTCACACACACTCTATATATATATACATGCGCACACACATACGTGTTGACTATACACATACATACATTCTCTCTCACACACACTATACATATATATATATATATGTATGTATATATACGTGCACACAGATACAACCATCATATGGCTGAGCCTGATTGCAACTTTTGCAACAAAAGACCCTTGCAGACTCTAACAGAATACGCACTATAGTCTACGAAAGGAACCGGCATAGCTAGCAACACTGTTCCTGGGGGTTCCATAATGGCTTGTGCTGAAATATACCAGAAATCCCTATTCTAATTATGCAGGTTCGTACATTACGATATGAAAGAACACCCAAAAACCATAAAAGCCCAAACCCTAAAATACCTAAACCCGTAAACCGTAAGCCAGAAATCCTAAATCCTAAATCCCAAAACCCCTGAATCCCTCAACCCCTAGTTCCCTAAGGCCGACACCCTTGCACTTGCAGCCCCTACAGCTCCAGGCTATCTCGACTGCCCATCCCAGATCAAGGCAGCGGCACAGTTGCGGGCCAGGTGGGCAGACTCCATGGGTCAGAGGGGCTTTCTTGAACATGAGGTTTCAGAGGAGTTTTCGTCGAATGATTAAGATAGGGGCAGTAGCTACAACCCCCTTATTCGGAATATCCGATGATCCCAGTTTGACCCAGGTTTAAAGTGTATCAGCTGCTTGTTAGCTGCATTGGATTGCATTGGTCTCGGGCATCAACGTGGTTTTGCAAGCTTCCTGCTAGGGTGTATTGGCTGTTCAGGGTTTAGGTTTTCAGGGTATGGGGTTTAGGGTTGTAGGGGCTTTGTTTTCGCTTCGGTCTCAAATGGCAGCTTTGCTGTTCCAGCTGCAGGGGTACTATGATATTGAATTGGCTGTCGGGCTTATCGTTTTGGAATCGTGTCGGAGAAGTGTTTATGAGTTGGACCTTGCAGTTCGACTTGATGAGCCAAACTTGGTGGTCGCTTCTCTTCGAGTTGGTTTGCTTTTCAACTTGGCTGGATTTGATGTTGCTTCTTGGGATTTTGTGGGTGTGGGGTTTTGGAGGCTGAGGGCGCTGGGCCGGGATCACGAGTTCGAGTTTTTTCGAGGGTGTTGCCATGACCAGCCCAACCTGAAACGCCAGCCCGAAGCCCTAAAGCCCCAGCCCTGACCCTACCAGAACCTGGAGCCCAAAAGCTGCATCTAAACTTTTCGGGAATGTAAGCCGGTAATTCCGTAGCACCGGAGGCTTATCTCCCGTACAAGCCCCGAAGCGCTATACAAACCGCGACACCACGTGACACCCTTGTAGAGCCCTTATTATAGAAATTATCGAGCTCAGATAGAACCCTCGTAGAACCCTTAACATAAAACTCTTACCAACCTTGACATTTCCAAGCCCTAAGTCTTAAACCCTGACATGGTGGAGGAGAAAACCCAAAATAACCCTGATTCAACTCACAGGAAGGAACCAATGGGCAAGAACAATGCAACAGATGTTTGACAACAAAAACAGGACTTATATACACAGCAACTTCACAAGAGCGCACAAGGTGGAGATGGCCCTGGGGGATGTGGAGCTCGAGCGGCTGCAAGAACTTCTCGCGCTTGGAGACGATGGCGCAGAGGGCGGACAAGGATGGGTTGGGAATCCCTTTTTGTAGTAGTTGTCGTAGCAGTAGCAGTAGCAGTAGCAGTAGCAGTAGTAGCAGTAGCAGTAGCAGTAGCAGTAGCAGTAGCGCTAGCAGTAGTAGTATGTAGTAGTAGTAGTAGTAGTAGTAGTAGTAGTAGTAGTAGTAGTAGCAGGAGTAGTAGTAGTAGTAGTAGTAGTAGTGGTAGTAGTAGTAGTAGTAGTAGCAGTAGTAGGAGTAGTAGTAGTAGTAGTAGCAGTAGTAGTAGTAGTAGTAGAAGTAGTAGTAGTAGAAGTAGTAGTAGTAGTAGTAGTAGTAGTAGTAGTAATTTCATCATAATCAGAACAGTATATGGTTGTATGTGCAGTTAGTATGGTCATCAAATAGATTTTTGTGATTGTGCTTATGAAAGTAACTACATATGATTAGGATAGTTGTTTAGGATATAAGCATCGTAGTTTTATTGACTAGATACAACATGGTAGTATATGATCGGTATGATAAAGCCCGCTACCTTGTCCTAAGTGTTAAGGCCCTTGTGTTGTGAACCCTAGCAGATGCGGGGAATGCTTTTAGAGGAATAGGACTGGGTTCGGGTTTAGCATTCGATGTGCTGGGCGGGGCTAAAGGGAATTAATCAGGTGCACCCCTAAACCCTAAACCCCAAACGTATATATTACAGCGGTGCAGCTGATGGCCCCTATGAGGGCGTTGATTCAGGAACCCTGCCCTTCTGATTTGTTTATCCCCCGCACTGACAGTAGCTCTTTGGGATTGTTTTACGTTTGGGTTATGGTCAGTCTCTCGCGAACTCCACAGCCATCTATCCCTAAAGTCGCAGTATCCAGGCCTCCGCCCCACCCCGCGCCCCCTCCGGCTGAAGACCGGCTCCCTGGGAAGCGACGTCCTCTGAACAAATCAGCACAAAGACGAAGGCTAAAGCACAGAAGCCTGTTCTAAGCCACCCTCCTACAAAATACAAAACGGACAAAACAACCTGACGCCTCATGAATCCTTATGAAACCCCATGAAACCCTCATGAAGTACCGTGAAGCTCTATGCGACCCCGATAGCAAAGCCAGAGCCCGAGGAGAACAGTTTGCCCCCTCAACGACGTAATATAGGGGCCTAAATAGTTACCTATTACGTTGTTTTGGGTGTTCCTTATTATAGCTCCAGCCTACTATACCACCCAAAAATTCTAGTGGATTTCTTGAGGCCCTTATATCAAACCCAGAGTGCGAGGAGAACAGGTCGTGTTTGCGCCGGTAGACTCCTCCGGCTTCCTTCTGCCGTTCCAGGGCCAGGCCAGGGCGGTTCCTCGAGGGCTTAGGGTTTGGTGTTTAGGCTTGTGTTTAACATCATAAACCAAGAGGCTTTTTGCACGTTTCCAGTGCCTTTTGATCGGTTCTAGGAAGCTTCTGCCAGGAGTTTTTAGAAGGTTTATCGACTTCAAGGGGCTTTCTACAGGTTAAGAGCATGTTTATAGGCTTTGAGCGGCTTGTTACAGGTCTTCGAAGGGGTTTGAATAGGGTTTGGGAGGTCCTTTTATAGTGATTCGCATGGGGTGTTCTAAATGGAGTTACCCTAAATATAACCCTACTTATAACCAACTTACTAAGTCCCCTGCCCTTTCAGGTAGGGTTTACAGCATGTTGGGAAGGTCATCGAGGTGTCTGGGTTCAGGCCCGAGGTTGGTATATCAAGGCTCCCGCTACTTCGACACGGCCTGCGGAGGTTTGGGACTTAACTCGCTTTGGGGTTCTGCTGTGTTCAGTTCGGCATTTTCCCGGTAAGGTGTACTGCTTCCAGAGTTAAGGGTTCAACTTCAGATATGTAAAGCTTGCAACCTCCTAAACTAAAGCCTACACTGTCATGCATCAGGGTGCAAGACTCCGCGGTTCAGGATAAATGTTTAGATGCAGTCCGCCGGAGGGCAGACTCAAGATCTACAACTACATCTAGTTAGCATTGTAGCACCTTTTTGGTTACTTTGCTTTTGATTATAGAAGACTAAATAGAAAAAGTCTCCATTAATGGTACATTGGCCCCGGGATCCTAATGTGGGCGGGGCCCTAAACTCAAGGGCCCAAAAAACATAAGCCTTTGAAGTCTACCCCTGTGGAGATAGTACCTTGCAGAGTCTATGTTTAGGTGCTTGATTTGGTTCCCAGAAGCCTCATTTAAACTCGAGTTGTTTAATTAAGTATCTCGTCGTTAAGTTTCATTTCTTGGGCCGCAAGGCTTCGAAAACTGTGAGAGACATGTACTTGGCAGCGGGGGTGTTCGAACAGGATGCCTTCAGTCTGCGTGAACCAGGCTATATATAGATTGTATGCTAACCACTAATCTGTACCCTAAACCCTGAACCGCAAACCTGGGTGGCGTAAGACCGGCAATGTGACAATGCTTCATGTCTGGAGTACTTCTGGGAAAGAGCTGGCCGCCATTAGCGCAAAGGAGATCGAGCATGCGCAGGCTCTGAAGGAGCATTTGCGTGGCCTGCATGGTTTCCCTGTGTGTATGCAGCAACTTGTGCATAACGGGGACATCTTGGTTGGTTATGCCAAATTGGAGGACACCATGGATCTGCAGTTGGTTGTGCTGACCACCGACAGCCTCTCGCGAAGACAAACTTCAAGTGTTGCTAAGGAGGATTTAGTCTGGGCCGCTCAGTGTAATCGTGAGGACACGCTTCGCTTCTTGCTGGCAGCTGGTGTCCATCAAGATTGCTGTCACCGTGACGGAATGACAGCCCTGATGTTCGCATCTGCCACTGGTTGTTTGGAGGTTGCCCGCCTGTTGCTTGAAGCTGGTGCTGCACCAGATTTAGGAAACCGTGATGGCAAGACACCCCTGGTGCTCGCATCCGAGAGGGGTCACTTGGAGGTTGTGAGCTTGCTGTTGGGAGCCGGCTCTAATAAAGACTGCGCAGAGCGAGGCGGCAAAACAGCTTTGATGCTAGCATGCGTTGAAGGCCACTCGGAGGTCGTACGCTTGCTGCTGGAAACTGGTGCCGAGAAGGATTGCACAGACTGCGGTGGCAAAACCGGCCTGATGCTCGCATCGAGCCGTGGCCACTTGGAGGTTATGCAAGTGCTGCTGGAAGCTGGTGCTGAAAAAGATTCTTCTGACCATAACGGCGCCACAGCCTTAAAACTCGCATGCGAGGGGGCTCACTTGGAGGTGGCACGCTTGCTGCTGACAGCTGGTGCTGAAAAAGACAGCGTATTCCCTGGCAGCAGGACACCCCTAATGGTCGCATCTGACCAAGGTCACTTGGAAGTTGCACGCTTGCTGCTGGAAGCTGGTGCTGACAAGAACTGCTGCGACCATTTCCTCAGGACAGCCCTAATGTATGCCTCTAGGAGTTGTTCCTGGGAGGTTGCCAGGCTGCTCCTCGAATCGGGTGCTGAGAAAGATTTCCGGAATTCTTGGGGCTGGACAGCCCTAACATACGCATCTCAGAGTGGTTCCTGCGAGATTGCACGTTGCTCCTGCAGGATGGTGCTGAAGTTAACTCGACAACTTGTGATGGCAAGACACCCCTAATCCTCGCATCTGAGAGGGGTCACTTGGAGATTGCGCGCTTGCTGCAGGAAGCTGGTGCTGAGAAAGATTGTCGGGAGGACAAGCTCGGCTGGACAGCACTGATGTTCGCCTGTCAGAATCGTCACTTGGAGGTTGCCCGCTTGCTGATGGAAAATGGTGCTGACAAGAATTGCTGCGACCATGAAGGCATGACGCCCCTCATGCACGCATCCAGGAGTGGTTTCTGGGAGGTAGCACGCTTGCTGTCGGAAGCTGGCTCTAATATGGATTGTGCAGAGCGAGGCGGCAAGACAGCCTTGATGCTTGCATGTGACGAAGGCCACTGTGAGGTTGCACGCTTGCTGCTGGAAGCTGGTGCTGGGAAAGATTGCGCAGACAGTGGCGGCAACACAGCCCTCATGCTTGCATCGAAACGCGGCCACTTGCAGGTTGTGCTCTTGTTGCTCGGAGCTGGTGCAAAGAAGAGGCTGCGCTGACGATTTCTGCACGACAAGAACCTTGAAGATTCCTAAGACACCCTGCTTGGAGGGTCGCAGCTGTGAGTATGGAATGACAATTTTAAACTCAACCTGCCCCGTAACTAGTGTTGAAGGCAAATCGAATCCTGAAATCCTTAAAGACTAGGCCAATGGCATACGGCAATGATGCAAAAGCTTCGCTTGGCTGACACGCGTCAGCAGTTTTGTCAAAATATCTTGAAGACCCTACGTGGGAGTTTCCGAAATTTTCCGAAAATTAGGGGTACCTTATTTTGGGGTCCTTATAATAAGGATCCTACTATGTAGGGTACTGTATTGGGGTCCCCTATTTTCGGAAACTCCCACGTAGATCCTAAAATCCAGCATAGACCGGAAGCCCACAATGCTTGACCCTGAGAAACGATAAACGTTCAACTCTCAAAGCCGTAACCGCTCACTAACACAAAGCAATAAGACAACGGGCAGAAACCTAAGACCTCAGACAAGACAAAAAAATACAGCAACTAGTGAGCCAAGCAAACAACAGCAGCAACAACAAACGACAACAACACCTACTGCCAACAGGCCTTCAACCAACGACTAACAGCCAACAAGCAACAGCCAACAACCACCAACCACAACCACAATCACAAAACGATGGCAGCGACAAACAAAAATAGTACGCAGGCCATCACCTCAGCGGAAGAAGCGCTGGAGGCGTGTCAGAGGCTGCGGGATACACCGGTGCTCTCAGCTTCCCGGCCATCTTTGCAAGTCTGGCTTAAAGGGTTTATAATATAGGTTTTTGAACATACAGGCCTTAGCCACACGCCTTTTGGACATGGCGCACCCCAAACCCAAATATTTCAAACCCTTTTCAGAAGATCCTTCAAAACCGGGATGTGAAGATGTATTCCAAGCCATATAGCACTTCCACCGTTCAGCAGTAGCACAGCCTCACATAGTAGTAGGCTCTGACCCTGAATCCTCATGCACCCGTAAGGAAAGCTTCAGAACTGTGAGCCCCAAACCCTTGCTCCTAAACCGTCAAGGCTCCTCAGGGTAAACGCCAAGCCTCAATCCTAAGTTTTCGACCCTAAATCCTTGCAGCCCCAAGCATGCACCAAACCTAAATATTGAACCTTAACACCTAAGACCCTAAACCTGTACCCATCCCATGTATTGCGAACGCCCTCTAAACCCTAAGCCCCAAACCCGAAACCATTGTCTAAACCCTAAGCCGTAAGCCCTTTCTTGATGGGCCCAACACCTACCCAAAAAGGTTCTAGACCCTAAACTCTTGGTTCTGGTAATTGCACCCTGTCAACCTTAAGGCTTTAAACCCAAGACGCTACAACGCTATACTTGTAAACCCTACGCCCGATACCCTCAAAGGTTCTACGACCCGCTTCAATGTTCCGGTAGACGTAAGCCCTAAACCCCCAAACCCTAAACCCTAAACACTCCAACCCTAAACCAAATCCGAAACCCTATAAGCCCTTAACCGCCAAATCCTAAACCCCCCAAACCGCAAACCCTCAGCCCTGAACCCCCAAACCCTAAACCCCCAAACCCTAAGCCCTAAACACCCAAATCCTAAACCCTAAACATCCAAATCCAAAACCTTAAACCCCCAAATCCTAAACCCTAACCCCTCCAAGTCCTTACCTATAGTATCCATTGTAGTTCCTTTTTTTGGTTAACCAAAGCCCCCCAAATCCTAAACCCTAAGCCCCCAAATCCGGAACCCTAAGCCCCCCAAGTCCTAAACCCTTGAGTCCCCCACGCCCTTTAAGCCTGGGATCCTCATATACCTAATATATACCCCATTTGCCCCCTTTAAAGTCCCTTAAAAGGGCGAAGGGCCCATACTTCTACCCCTCAACTGTAGGTAAACCCTGAGTCCCCCCACGCCCTTTAAGGTTCAGGTCTTCCGAGAGGAGGCTCCCTTCTGGCACTGCCCGGCGAGCATCCTCGCGGTTTGCAGCGACGACTCTGCCGAGCTCCCTTGCTTTATATATATATAAATATATATATATATATTATAACATAGTATACTATAATATAATATGATACATATATATATATATGTATATATATATATACTACCGCAGGACGAAAGTTCGCCACACAACATGAAGTTGACAGATCACCACATGTTCACCCCTTTTCCGCCGTAGACTCCTAGCACAACCCCGCAAAGCTCTCCGCCGGGAACTATATAATAGTATAAATTTGTTCCGGGAAAGTAATTACTCCGCCACGCTGGCCACGTAAAACGGGTCTTGGGGCTCTCCGCCTCTCCGCGGCACACGTCTATCTTATAAGCTGCATGTCGAAACTTTCGGCCCGGGGGTGATTTCCGAAACACATCCCCGACTCGCAACTTGCTAGGCCAGGTGCATGGCCCGAAAGGGCGGCATGGCTAAAGTCTAGTCCGTCCTGGCTCCTCTTTTGCTCGCACAGACCAGGACTGCAACACCCGGAATGCCCGCTGATTTGGCCCGAAAGGGCGGCATGGCTAAAGTCTAGTCCGTCCTGGCTCCTCTTTTGCTCGCACAGACCAGGATTGCAACACCCGGAATGCCCGCTGTATGTAGAGATAAATAGTATATACATATATATATATATAGAAATATATACATATAGAGATAAATACAGTTACAGATCTACTAGATATGGGTTTAGATATGGATATGGATATGGGTACGGACATGGATAAGGATAAGGATATGTATGTATGTACGTGTGTACCTCTTGGGGTCTGGGGCTTTTAAACTCGGGTTTCGTGTTTGGGGTTTCGGACTCATTCTATTGCCCAGAATTTCGGGTTTGGGTTCAGCCATTGGGATTACTATCGCGATATCTAACTTGCTATGTAAATGCCTACTACGCTCTTAAGACAGTTTGCTCGAGGCTTTTCGACCTTACTGCTCTTCGTGCAGAATCTAAGCCGGCGGAAACGCGCGATGCTGCTGAGACGAAGCCTGTGGAGAAAGCACCACTGACACTTCGTATGCACTGTTTTGGAGTTTAGGGCTTTAAACTTTAGGGTCTGTTTCGATGCATGCTTTTGATATACAGGTCGGTAGATGCTTTAAGCCATTAGCTAGCAGCCTTCATACCGCTAACGTCGTGCTCAGTCCGAGTGTCGACGTACTTGCTTATCTTGACAACAGATGCTTTGGGTAGTAAACCAGGTCGACTTCTAGACCCAAAAGCAAGATGTCCACCGAAGTTAATGCATTGGGTTCTTGGGGCCTCAACATCGAGGCCGTTCAACGTCTCTTTGGGGCAAGCAGTCGAAGATTCAGCCCTCCTTTCCGCGAGCATTGCAAAGTCTCATGGCAGACTCCTCGTTAACCTCTACCCTGGCCTACCCGGAGTCTTGCAATGGCGCCTTAAGCCTAGCAGCAAAACTGACAACTCCTGAACCACATAATCTAGAAGCCCAAGATATTGCCAATATGGTTCCATAGGGTTCGTTACGACGAAAACGGAGCCCCAAACCCTACTCTTATAATATATATACATATATACACACATATATATAGTATATATATATATTATAATATTATGAGGCCCCTAACTATAACCCTGAAGCATGAACCCCCCCAAAAAAATCTGGTATCCCTAAACCCTGTAAAACCCTAGCCAAGCTTCCACATCCGATCACGTCAACCTTTCCCCGCAGACTGCCAGAGCTATCAAGGTCAGGAGGTTTAGGGATTATGAGGGTTTAGGGTTCAGGGTTTAGGGTTTAGGGATTATGAGGGTTCAGGGTCTAGGGTCAATCTATTAGGGTTTCGGGACTTCAGCCATAGTCTAAGACTTCGCCCAACACTTTCTGGTTCTTAGTGGGGAATGGGGGAATGGATTATGGGGACTATTATTGGGGATTATATAGGGACTACTATAGGGATCCATCCCCCATTCCCTACTAAGCACCAGACAGAACATCACTTCTGGCGAAGTTTGAAGCAGCACCAACCCGCCACACGAGACTGAAAACCTCGAGCCTGATGTTCGGCAGCATAATAAGTGTTAACTCCGCAGCTATACTCGAACCCGGCTTAACTTTAGTTTTTGGATCCTGAACCTTCGAAGTTTCGGCACGTCCAGGACCACTTTTGGCTTCAATCTTCCGGCCGGTGCAGAAGTTTCCATTGGCTGGCCAGATGCTGCTGCGCGCCTGCGGGCCCTGCTGTCCCTGTGGCATGTGATTGATTTTGGTTGTGGCAGTTCAGCTTTGCGTTGAGAGGAATGGTTACAGGGATCGAGCATCCTTCTGGATAGTATAGAAACTTGAACTGGTGCTACGACCCCTCCTCCGCCTTCTCCTCGTCCTCCTCCTCCTACTACGACGACTACTACTACTACTACGTACTACTACCACTAAACTACTAGTACTACTACGACTACTACTACTACTACTACTGCTGCTGCTGCTACTACTGCTTCTTAGACCTCCGTATTACAATTCTACTACAATATTTAATATACCTCAAAACCCTGGTATTTCCATTATGATATGCTTCAAAGCCCTGATAAATCCATAAAAATATACCTCAAAAGCCCTATTCACTTCTGCTTAGTTGTTAATGATTAACGTTCGTATCTTACCACAAGCAGCTCCTTCTCTGAGAATTTTGGGTTGAGACGTGATGTCTGGGAAACAGTGGGAGATTCGGACATGGGATCTGGGGCTTAGAGTTTGGGGTTGCGTGGGGTCTAGGATCTACGGCCGCAGGTGTAGGGCTTAGGGTCTAGCTAAACCCAAGCCCGAAACTCGTGGACCCGAAAGTGCTTCACGGTGCGTGGAAGCATCCGAAGCATCTCCAAGTGAGCGAGGCGGCTCTTCGAACAACAAAGGAGCTCAGTGGAGTGGGTCCTTCTTTGTAAGGCACTCACCTTCGACGGATGGTATGAAACTCCGACAGACTCGTAGATAGTCGTATAAAACCTGTATAGAACCCACAGAGACCTCATAGAATGCGTCGAAGGACCGGTACAGTGCTCCGGACCATTTCTGGACTCCAACAAGACAAGAAGCAATTAAGAATATTTGGGAGACTTGCTGAGTCTGTTAAGTTCCCTTAAGTTGTTACAGAGATAATTACCTGCTTCGAAAACACTTGAGAAGTGGGCGCCCATCAGCTGCACAACCCGGCAAAAACTGTTAAGCCGTATAATCAAGCACCCTCGCTGTAACATAGCTATAAACCCCAAAACCCTACAAGCCCAATTACCTACAAGGCCTAAACCTTCAATCGCACAAATTATGAACTAAATGTCCTATATCGGGACCTGAAAACTTGGTACTAGATTGTTTTAGGGCCCCTTCGTATAGCTATATGAACAGATACCCGGAATTCACAGTTCCAATTCAGTACTCCTGTATTAAGGCTCCTATTTTACATCCTGAACCCTAAACTCTAAACCCTA
>BGNK01003024.1:0-56387 GCA_003297005.1 Symbiodinium sp. clade A Y106 | reverse complement strand
TCTATTTAGTACCATAAGGGCTCTGTTAATGATTCGGGAGGCGTCCTGGTAAGCCCCTACCAAGTAACGCCCCGGGGAACTGGAGGTCCGACCGACGAAGGCTGAAATGCATCTGGGGAGGAGCCCATTAACAGCGACGTCTCTGGGAGTTCAGGGTTTCGGGTTTAGGGGTTTAGGGTTTAGGGGTTTTAGGGGTTCGAGGTTCACTGTATAGGATTTAGGACCCGATTTAGGACGCAGGGTGTAGGGTGCAGGGCTGTGGATTTGAGAAGTCCAAGGCATCAGGGTTCATATACGTTGTAACTTAGTGTGAGTAGGGGTCAGCTTTTTAGGCTTTCACTTTCCAGGCCTACTTGATGGAATGGGGAATCTGCAAAAAGTTTGTGTCAAGGGTCCTGCTGGGTGTCTACAGGAACTATCGTGGCACCTTAGCAACGGGTGGTTTGTGTTCTGTGGTTATGGATCGTGGGAATAAATGCTGCGGCTACATGGATTCTGAGCTCAGAATTTCGAAACCAAAGCCAAAGCCTCAAGTGCGAAACTTACGTCAAACCCTATTCCCAACAGGAGAGGAGGAGATCGTAGACATTGCCTACGAGTTGGGCCTCGGCATTGCCAGCACTCTCAAGCCCGGCGACAAGGACATGTGTTCTTGCTCATGCGGGTTCACGATGTAGGCTTTTGCATTTGGGGGTTTAGTTTTTTTAGGTGCAGGGTGCAGGCATTGTGGAGTCAAGGTTTGAGTGCAGGGAAGACGCTCTGAGCGCTCTGGCCCACCCGAAACCCCTATAAAGACTGTTCAACTTTTTTCAACGCAAAAGCTTGTAAACAAACCCTTAATCCCCAAACCTAAACCGTATGCAAGTGAGGCGACAACACAAGCGCCAACACTTCGGTCACACGCACGTTTCCGACAATCCGCAGACCAACTACCTCGACACTCTTCAATCACCAAGCCCCGCGTTTCCTCCTTTTTGAGGCCCACTCCCGGACCCTGAACCTATAAGCCGCGCATCCCGAACCGTAATGCTGGCCCAACAGCCCCTAGAAAATTTGAGTCATGAAGAACCAAAATAAATGCACCGGACCGCAACAACAACAACATCAGAGCAGCAACAAGGACAAACTTGCCAGAAATGTCCGTAGCTGGAAACATTGCCGAAAGAGCAATACTCGAGAGCCAGGTTCACAACACTTGTCACACTTTTCTGCAACTTGGCAAGCTGCTCCTAAACCCGCACACCCCTACATCCCGCAGTAGACTAAATAGAAGACGAACAGAGCTCTTATGTTGCCGTTCATGATAGTCAATATAAGTTAATTGTAGAATAGACATGATAGGTAAAGGTTGTAACAGCCAGGGTAGCAGCACTCGGTGTGACATTAGCTTTAAAAAAGCAAAAGAGTAACGCGATGATGATAACCTGATAGCATTCGCAGTCGCAGTGGTGCGGATTTCGGTCATAGTCGTCCTCGTAACCTAAATGCTCAGCCCTACACCCTGAAATCAAAAACACACGAACTTAAAACTCTGAATCCTAGACGCTAAGCCCTGAACCTAAACCAGAACTCTATACTATAGGGGCCTTCATATCTACCTATACTATTGTTGGGGGGTGCCTTAGTATATCTATAGCAGAATATGCCCCAAAATCCGATCCCAATTATTAAGGCCCCTGTATTAGAGTACCCGCATAGTATCCCCTATAGTCGGCCTTTAAGGACGCCTTTCAAGGAACGCTATTCTAATTATTAAGGTCCCTATAACCCATCAAGCCCTAAACCCTGAACCCTAAACCCTATAAACCCCGAACCCTAGAAACCCTAAACCCTATAAACCCAAAACCCTAAACCCTATTAAACCCTAAACCCTATAAGCCACCAAAAGCAGAACCACAAGGAGCCCCTGGGCCCTGTCTTGGATACGGAGGCTCTCTTCAAGAACCTGCTGGATGCCGAGGACGTTGGATTCGGAAATGTAAGTCAATGCAACGTAGTGCAATGTGGTGTAGAGTCATATAATGCCGTGCAGTGATGCATATTCTAATGTTATGTTAAAACAAGTTCTGGTATGAGATACAATGCAATATAACGCACATGTCTTGTGAAATGTGCTGTGAGGTGAAGCGATGCGTGCGCGTGTGCATGTGTATATATATATATACACACACATCGACATCAAATGTATGTGTGTTTGTGCATGTGTGTGTGTGTGCGCGGGATTTGAACTCATAATCCTGGAAAAGAGGTACAGTGGCCGGCTGTCCTCCGCCGGTTCCTGGGCTTTCGCCTCTGCACAGAAGAGGAAGGCAGCAATTGGGCGAGGAGGCCGCTGCGCCATTCGCAGCTGCACCACAGTGCAGTTCCTCGGGCCTCAGAAGTTTTAAGATGACTACGAAGATCCTCTCTAACGTACTATAGGGGCCTAAATAATGATGGGCGCCAAAAACCCTATTCTAATTATTAAGGCGCCTATATTACATGTACTGGAGTGTCCTGTAGATCGGTTTTATATCGCAGCGCGGGCACCCCAAACCCAGACAAAGGTTCTGACCTGGACCCAGCTTCTTTTGGTACGCGCCATCTGCGGCCACGGCCTCGTAACGGAGCCGTTTCTGCGCTCCCACGTGTGTGTTCAGCCCCTGGGGCAGCATGCAGAGAATCCAAGCCCGTCGGAGATTACGGAAATTTCAACAGCAACAATAATAATCCATTTAAAATAAGACTAATAATCATAATAGTGATAAACAAGGTTCATAATAGCACAAAGCCCCAAAGAAGACAAGCCTGAACCCTGAACATCTTAAGTTGTGCTCAGGATGCCAGAGTACAAAGAAGCTGTGTTTCCTAAACGAGGGGATTTGGGTGTCTGCAGGCACTTTTAGGGTTCGGATGCGGATGTAGGGGCTTCGGGAGCTTTTGTAGCTTATTAGGGGTTTGGCTTTAAGGGTTTAGCGGTTTAAAGTTCAGGGTTCCGGGACTCTCCATGTCGATAGTCCGTTGTCCTAGGAGCGCATTTTCATGAATCGTAACCCCACGATTTCGACTGTTTTGGGGGCCAATGTGCCCACTGCCAGAGAACGATACAGCTCTTACACGGTTCTAACTACGGGGGTTTGGGAGTTCCTCTGATGGCCCTGGATTTCGATGTTTCGGGGCTTAAGGAGCAGTACCCCCTAAACCCACAACCCGCTATGTAGGTAGCTGGGCTTCTACATGGAAGATTCCAACTGCGTGAGGTGCCGTCCGCGACTTTTTGGCCGCAGCCGTGGCGTCGGCAAGCACGTGCCACGTCGCATCATTAAAGGCCCAGGTATTGATGAATTTGGGTACTGTAGGGTTTTTAACGTCAAGCTATTTTTTAATTGCGCTACTGTAGGGTTAATGGCCAAGATATTTGATTAAATAAGGTGCTGCAGGGTTCTTTTTGTGCTTTATCCCCCTGAATATAGTGGGCATTACAAGACTATAACTTCGTACGTTTGCGCGTCTCCTGTTTATCATTGAGGGTTTGGGGTACGTAGAGTCCAAATCGATCATGTCATTCAAGGGGGAATGCAAGGAAATACAAGGCATACCAGCAGACCTAACTGTAGATGATAGGGAGCGACTGAACCCCGACGCTAAATTCTGAAGTCTAAATAAGCCCCACGACCCTACACACTGAAAAACCCTATTAGTTTTCAACCCCCATTCAAATTGTTATTTTGGATCATCAGACTCGCCTCATAGTGTGGATCACAGGCTTTCCCTGCATTTGCCCTTACAAAAAGTGCGATCTTAGCCTCTACGCACTAGAACCCTCAACCCAGCACTGCAGACTCTGAAACCCTGACTTGTTGTCTCGAAAAGAGCCCAAGAAATCCCTAATCCCGAAACCATACAATTCAAACAGTAAGAAAGCCGAAGAAGACAGGTGCTGGGCCAGCTAGCGCCTGCAGGGCGCCTGGCGGCATCTTGGCTTTCGCTGCCCCGAGTTTTGATGTTTTGTTTGGGTTAGGACTGAGAGGGTTTGGTGTTCGTTTAGTTCAGGCCCGGGGCTAATAGGGTCCTTGTAGGGTTTTGACGTGTTGCACAGGGTCTCAGCCAGGATTTTTACATTTCTATTGTTGTGACTCCAAGCAACCGTTCAACCCCAAAGATAGTGGGTCTAGGGTCGAAGCTTTATAGTATCCAGGCAACCCTCAAGCACCAGTAATAATGCAATCAACCGATTACTGACTCCCATCTTTTCTATTAGGATACCTAATCTAAGCCTTTAGGGGTGTGACTGGATATCACTCAGAGGTCCACATTGCTAAATGCCCTCTATAAAACCAAACAGTCAGCTGTCATACAGCGCACTACCAGTATCACACACAAACCTGTTTTAAGCAAGAAAGAAGAAAACCCAATGTTTCTTAAAAAGTAAAACCCGGTCCGAAAGACCGAAGGCCGAGAATGAGATCCCCGTGGCTCAGAAGCCCTGGCTTTGGAAGGGCCCCGCTGTGTCGACCCGATCTGCGCCGGTCTCCACCAGAGTGGTTCTCCTCTTGGGGTGGCCTGGAGTGTTATTCTTATTATCATTATAAATACAGTTTTTATTAGATTATTTTTATGTTTATGTTTATTATTATTATTGTTATTGTGGTTTTTGTTTTTTGTGGGTGTTAGGACGGGTTCAGGACTTGAGGGTTTTGGGTGTTTAGGGGATCAGGGTCTAGAAAGGGTTCGGACTTAAGGGACTTCAGGTGTGTCGGCAGGAATTTGGCGGGGTAATCCCTAAGGGTCCAAGTACCTAACTATCATATACTCTCTAAAATAGTAACTGCATAACTACTATCCCAAACCCGAGTACCTAATTTTTGGGTCCTTTGGACCCTTAGGGTAATCTCTACCAGTGGTTTGCTATGGGTCGGAGGGGCTTGTATTATGGTAGACAGGGTTTAGGACTTAAGGGTTCTAGGAGGGCTTGAGACTTAGCGTTGACATTTTCAGGGTTACGGTTAAGGATTCAGGTTCTATGCTCGTTGGTGTCGGAGTCAGGGCTCCGGGCTTACTTAGGGATGTCGGGACGTAGGGTGGAGGGCTTGGTTACCAGGGTCTACATGAAAATTTAGAGTCAAGGGTGCGAGGGTCATGATCCAGAAACCTCCTCACTTTCAGGGAGGGAGTTTCCATGAAACTCATAAAGGTCACAGTCGAGGGATCGCACACTAACGGTGTAGGTTTCAGGGTATCATGTCCTCCAATACTCTCACAGACTCAGGGGACTCGGCGAACAGAGCATCACGGGCTGATAAGTGCCTAGACACTAAACCCTAAATCCTACTGCTGGGTGCTTACATAGGATACCTCCCGGACTTGTAGATCATTCATCTTTCTGACAAAATCTGGCATCCTGAAGCCCTTGGAAGCCTGCCTATAGTCTCCATCGTAGCATTGTAATGCTTGTTTTGGCTCAACCAGTTCTATATTCAGGATCCTATAAGGTAACCTCAAAAAAGGGAACTATAACCGAGACTAAATCATAGCACCGAATCTGAGGTCAAATATCCACAGACTCCAACATCTCTTGACTAAGCAACATACCGTAAGTCGTAATGCGGGTTTGGGGTTTAGGGTAAGTTTAGGGTTTATACAGGTTTCGCGGATTTGGGGAGGCTTGGCTTTCCGCTTCAGCTTAGTTTTTTAAGTTTCTTCGGCTTCGAGGGTTTTGGAGTTTCTGCGGAAGAATCCTGTGTCAATTTGTGTGTGCGTCTTGGGGTTTAAGAGGGGGCAAACAAAGCAAATCTCAGATTTGGAACCCAGGTTGTTTTTTTTAGCTTTTGCTCCAACCTCCCTCTTTGCCAGGCCAGGGGCCAGAGCACATCCTCCTTCCTACCATCTAACCTGCGATATCTACTTTCTTGTTTTACTCTACCCCGATCGGGACATGGTTCACTCCGCTTGTGATGTTTTGCGCTTTCTGTATAATGATCCTCTAAAGGAGCCCGAAACCCTATTCAATTATTAAGGCCCCCACATTAACTTGAAAGCCCCTTTCGGATGCCAACCAGGAAGGAAGGGGAAGCCGATGAAGTTGTCGAAATGGTCGGCGAGTTGGCCGGCAACGCGGCGCATGTGATTCCACTTGGGGGCCCTCTGGAAAAGCAGGCGCGATGAGTTCGCTTGTTAATGTGTGCGAACAGTAGTGCACCACTAAGTTCCCCACCCTAAATCCTACATTTAATCCTACATCTACAAGCGACCTGGACCACTGATGTCCTCACCTCGTAAGAGGGCCGAGGGCGACCAATATCATCACTGCTTCATTTTTCTTGCTACGCACAGCCTAAGCCCTATAATCCCCGAGCCCAAAGCCTTAAAACGTATAAACCTTTACCCTGACCTTGATGCCCCCGGGCTACAGCCACCCTCGAGCCTTCGATCGGCGTCCTGAAGATCCTGTCTCCCGGTTGAGGGTTTAGTGCCATGCCGACATCTGCTATTTCTCAAGCCCCGATGATTGGTTGGGTGTTGAGTTTATAGGGCTTCAAGCCCAGGACGATTTGGGATTCCGAGCTGACTGGGAAATGCTGGGACCAATTTACCAAAGCTTGGAAGCGATGTCGATTTGCATACATCGTGGGGTCTTACAAACCCACACAGGAATGGTTTAGGAATATGCTGGAGACTGGCAACATGTGTAGAAGCTTCGGTAAAACCTTCCATACCCCACGTAGCTGGGTCAGGTGCGACACATTCGGCCTAACCAGCTGCGAAGCTTGCACCTTGGAGCGAGAGAAAAGCAGGTGTAACATGACTAAAGAGGCTAAGGCTGAGTGAGTAAGGCACACACATATTCTTGTATATACATATATGTACCTATACATGCATATGTGTATACATATATATATATTTATTTATTTATTTTCTTTATTTATTTATGTGTGTCTTATGTGTCTGTCTGTCTGCCTGCCTGCCTGCCTGGCTGGCTGGCTGGCTGTCTGTCTGTACGTATGTTTGCATGCATGTCTTTATGTATGTATGGATTGAATGCAATGGAGTGGAATGGAACGGAATGTGATGGAACGGAATGTGATGGGATGGAATGTGATGGGATGGAATGTGATGGGATGGAATGGCAGGGGATGGGATGGGATGGATGTATGCATACATGTATGTATGTACGTACCCAACCACATGACTGTAGATGGGTCGATTGAGAGAGACTGTCAGACACACTGACAGGGAGAGTAGCATGCATCTGCAAGCCTACGTAGGAACTGGGCTGCGGCTTTGCTGCCAACAATTCTCTGCCTCCGTCTCTCTCTTTGTCTCTCTCTCTCTCTCTCGTTTGCATCTGTGGCCAATCCTGGAACCCCAAGCCCGAGACCCGGACTCGAAGCCCCCAAACAGTACACTGCAAGAAAGGAACTCCTGGGACTATCCTGAGTGGATCAGCCGCCTCCCGCGCGGAGATGCGTGCCCCGAGCCGGTGCAGCCCACGCCTGCGCAGCCACATTCGGAGGTGCTGCCGGCATTTGCAACGAGGCTGACGCCTTCGAACAATGCCTCCGTTGCAAGGACCCGTACTGTACCTGCTGCATCTTGCCGCATAGTACTTCGACCAAAACCAACACTAACAACAACAATACTTGCAAAAAACAGTAATTACTAGCAATAGTACTAACTAGTTTTACAACTAGTGATAAAGAAGACGACCCAAGATCTCATTGTCCTGTAGGACAGTGGCCCTCCCCGATCGCAAGCAGCTGCTGCCGGCGCCGGATCGTGAAGAACGATGCCTCAACCTTTGCCGAAGTCGCTTGGGTGATGAGCACGGGCACATTTAAGCTTTGGGGTGGGCTCCATAATAGGGTCACCTTGAACCTCTTCCACATTCTAGGCACTTTGCTACAGCCCTCTTGAATACAAACGGTTAACATCTCTTCCGATAGATAACTCAGACCGCAAGGCTTATTCGACAAGGAGGTTGCCAAGAAATTGTTGAGTTCAGCCGCAGATGCTCAGCCACGACATCTACTTGGCTGCTATGCATCTGTGGGTGAAGACTCGGCAGATGCAAAACAAAGTGGGCGCCAAAGCTGATGTTTTGTGGAAACTAGGCCTTCGAAAAGCCAGCAATAAAGAAGCAAGCACATGGTCAGCATGTTCCAGCTTGCATCGAAGGAACAGAAAATTCACCAAATTAAGAGAGGCAAAATTCAATCCCTTGATTAGGCGCAGCGGTTCCACTCAGGTTCGCCGGTTTGGTACCCCAGACTCTGAACTGTCACCCCGATGCTTGGGCTTGACTAGGGCTAGGCTAACTGATTCAGAAAGGAGAATCGTGGAAGTGTTCGTAGACAGGATACTTACATGTCTCTTTGCAGGTGGGTGATGAAACTCCCAAAGCTTCACCGTCTCACATTGCCCAAGAACAAGGGAAGCACAAACGACCATCGCGTGCAGCAGTGACCTTCGGAGATCAACCTTTCAGAATCATAAAAAAGATCCCGAGCAGATTGCCCTCATTCGGAACGACTCATCGAAAGGCAATTCATTTGATCTGTCGTGTTTTGTGCGACACCCCGTATTAGCCCCGAAACCTGAAACCCCAAACCTCGAAAGCTTCTTCAACTTGCTCAACGTTTCGTGAGCCCCGCAAACCCCAAACACCGGCTTGCGTTGACGGGAGCCCAGCTCCCTAACATAGAAGCCAACAGTACTTCCCAAGATTATTCCTCAATGTACCTCAAAACCCTGTTCTACTTGTTGAGGCCCCTATATTACGCCTCAAGTCTTGGCTCAGCCATGATGCATGTAGCACTACAGGCTAGCCGCAAAACCCGAGATGGCAGGATCGGCCAGGCAATATCTCGAAGCCTCAACGGCTTTCAGCAAAATAGGCCAAGTCCCCCACTCTCAACCAGAACCTGCTCACCGTAAGGCCTGAAGCTGACTTACATCCTCTAAACTCCTAATCCTTGAACCTGAAACCAGCCTAAACGTCCCACCCCCGGAGCAGTAGTTGCCCCTGTTATGCGGTCGGTTGAGTGTTTTTCGGACTCTCTTCATCGAAACGCGCACCCGGAACTGAGTTCAAAAGCAATAAGCCCGACCCGCTCTCTAGTTTAAGTTCCGTAGTTAGGTTTTCTGATTTTCGGTTCATGGCACCTACGGACACGCCACCTCTGGCGCTGGAACCGGAGCTCGAGTGGGAGCCCAAGACTGGGGGTTTTGGGTGCAGGTTTAGGGGGTTTGGGGTTTCAGGGATTTTTGTGGTTTAGGGTGTAGGGGTTGGTAAGGTTTCGGAGTTTAGGCATTTCGAGTTTGGATTTTGGGTCTAGGGTTTTTGAGAGCACGTTCCCCTCAATGAAGGACTATGCATTTCCTACCCTAATGCTCCTGGACCCTCGTAGTGAGATCCCAAACCTTAGCCCCCAAAGTCCAAACCCTCGCCCACAAAGCCCATGACCCTCTTAAGAGCCTTAGGGTAATATCAAGCTCCGTACAACTTCAGGAAGCATCCGAAATGACGGTGTATTGGGGCCCGGGTAAGGCTTCTAGAAAAGCTCGATGCAACAGGGTCAGAACTTCGCAAGTTATCGGCACTGCCGAAAGAAACGCGTGTGTCAACTTCCTCAGTACTACACTTAAACTACTGCTACATCGTTCAGGCCATGGCGTCAGCAACTCTGTGAGGGCCGCCGACTCCGCATCTGGAGTGCCAGTGGAGGACGTTCGGAGGGAACTGCCTGGCAAAATCTCGGATTTCGAGTTTTGCGTGCGAGGTCTCGGGATTGGAACTCTATGCCGACAGGGTCATAGGGGCTTCCTCCTGTTAGACATGCGAGAAGCCGCGTAAAGAATGTGTGGGACGTGAGCGAGCAGCGAGCACACAGATAGAAGTTGCAGACAAAGTATTCCTGTACTGATTTTCAGTTGAGAGACGTGTGCCGTCCTACAAAACAGGATGCACGTTGTTGTGACTTTTCTGCCTGGCGATCCCGCTTGATAAATTTTAGCACCAGCGTGGAAGTTAGGGGTTGTCTGGGGCCTGGATTGGGTCTAGATCCCACCCTCATCCCAAAAAATCATGCTGTGCACTTCGCCCTACGCCCATAACCCTCCGACCAACCTTCAGCGTGTAGCGCCTCTGATTTCAACAGGCTGCTGGGCTGGGGGCCTTGTTATCGATGCCACCGAATCGCGTGTGAAGGCTCTCTTGGGGTTGCCGTGGTCCAGCTTCTAGTGTGCATGTGGGTTTTCGGGATGAGGGTTTAGACGCTTTTTGTTGTTGTGTTGAGTATGTCTGGACGGGGGCGCACTGCGTGTGGACTCAAGGCTCTGCGGTTACGGCAATGCCATTTGTGAAGTGTAGTGACAAGGGACTTTGTGTGTGTGCTTGTTGCATCTCCGAAACTCGAAGCCAACAGAGGTCACAGAAGCAAGCCCCAGCTTCCAACGCCTCTCTCAACACCCCCTGCCGTACATCGTGAGGCCTCAACTGACAAGACATTGCTCCCGCTCCTGTTTTGTTTGTCTTGTTATTCCAGTTTACTTTAGTTGCTTTGTGAGTAGTCTAGCCCTCCAGGTGAAGTGTCTTCGTGCTTCATATGTGGTATCTTAAGGTCCCGCGTCATTATGCATATGTTCATTGATGCCCTGGCGCAGGTGGAATACACTCTCAATGGTGAGCGTGTGAAGCTTAGAGCACGCTCTTTGCTATGAGTTGCGGTCAACATTGAGGGATTCTCGGGCCTCATGATCGGGGGGACATCGACCTTCTTAATGGGAACTATTTGCTCAGTCGGTTTGTTCGCACGGATGGTACGACTCAGAGCTGGGTGGACCGGAAACCCTACTTCAAAACTCGACAGTCGAAACTGATGCAGCACAGTCCCCAACCAGTGAAATATCACTTAACGATCGGAGCCTTGCCATGCCGAAGAACCATTCCAGCCAAGCCTGAGGCTCCAGATACGCAGGGCACTGACACTATAGCGCCAGTTTGAGACACGGAAACGCAAGCTGCATCCCAAATGCGCACAGCACCCATTGAACAGCGGGATTTCGAGACCACATCGACGAGCCCGGCAACTTCAGTTCAAGCGAATTAAGTCAAACTGTACGATCTTATTAGTACGTTAATTCGCTCGAACTGAAATGAACAGCTGGATTTCGAAACAACATCGCGAGACCAAAACCTTAAGTTCGGGCGATGTCAGTCAAGTTAACGGGTTCGCAGGGGACTATATGGCAAGAGCACGATAGTCATCCACCCATGGCAACACACATATACATTCTTCACCGTGGCAGGATTGCAATCCAATAAGAAGGAGAGCGCAACAGCATTGGGGGCGCATCGCAGCATCACCCGTCTTCTGCTTCCAATGCAAGAGCCTCATGTAGTGCTGCCACAGTTTTAAGGAAACAAGATGCCAAGCCCAAGACTTACAAGACCAAAAGCATGTCTGTTTCTATGAATCCTGGACACCAAACCCTGACTGTGTGAGTCTGTCTGTTCCTTGCTCCTTGTAAAGACTCTGGCATGGAACGTGAAGAAGCCTACTTGGAGGTTAAAGTAGTTCAGACCTCAAAACTCTGAAAGTCTGACATCGAAAACTGTTAATTTCGATTTCAGTTCAACTTAGACCCGTCAGCCGTCAGGCTGTGACAAGACTCTGCTTCGAACTTCTACCAATCTGCGCCAGGACCGATTTGAGGATTTGCTGCTCTGATTGGCTTTAAGCTGATGTTTTATTTCAACATTTCTCATGTCTCCATGCTCCAGGGCCAACAGCTCGGGCCTGGTGTCTTTTCAGGGCAGCTGCGTTTTTGCCTAGCCCGATGTCCTGGAACTCTGAAGCCTTGAACCCCACAACCCTACAAAGCATAAACTGATAAACCCCAACCCCCCCAAGCCCTAAGCCTTTAACCCTAAACCCCCTAAACCCTAAACCCTAAACCCCATGCCCTAAGCCTTTAACCCTGAACCCTGAAACTGATAAACCCCAACAGCCTCAAGCCCTAAACTTTAAAAGACTCCATGCAGGAGCTGCACGTGGCCGAGTCCTCAGCCGTTCTAAGCGAGTTGCCTACCCTGTGGTGAAATCCGATAGAGTTGTGGTGAGGTCTGAAGAATCAGTAATACTGTTGATGATAGAAATCCTGCATTACCTTAAGAACCCTAAACTATGGGAATTCTGGTATGTTCTTGATTATGGGTAGTGCAGGATTAATATCCTGAACCCTAAACCCTAAACTCTCCATAGATCCCTTAAAGGAACCCCTTAAAAGTACCCTTATAGATCCCATTTAAAGGAACCCCAGGATTTATGTCGTAGCATCCACTTAGGGCTCCCTGATACAATAGAATTATAGGGTTTATCGCTCAGGGTACGTAATTAGGGTTTAGGGTTTAGGGTTTATGACAGTTGTCCCACAGAACCCGATTTAAGTTAGTAAGGTTTCTTGCACTATGTTCATAGCTTCAGACAGGTTTGGATATTCTCTTTTCCTGCGTCTCACACTATAACTCTCCTGGATTGTCCCTAAGAGTTGTTTTCTGGTAGGCTTTCTATCATGCTATAGACTCCGGTCTCACAGAGTCCGAACTATAGCCCTAAGCCCTAAGCCCCATACATCCGGAGGCTTTGGTAGTGGAGGCGCCGTTGATCACACTTCTCGCCTAGTAGACTTGTAGACTTTAATTATATGGGTAGTTGTCAAAATTATGGCCCCTTTTGGGGCACCTAAATATTAGGTGCCGTATTATAATAAGGACCCAAAAAGGGACCATAACTTTGACAACTGCCCATATAGAGCTTTAGGCATCTGTGCAATGAGGCTTTCATGGTTGAGGTTCTACTGTATGGTTAGAGTTCGTATTCCAAACTCGGCCAGGTACACCATCCTTGATTTATAACGGCAGTAGCTGCTGCTTGCTTCCTCATTCCGTGCCCGCTGGATTCCAGGGGCAGAAAGCCGAAGGGATTCGTGCTTCAGGCGGTGCGGGTGATAGGTGTTGAATCCTGCTACAGCTGCATTTGGAGTCCGACACTTTCACGCTTGAACACTTGTAGGGGTGTTGCCGCGGGTTGACTGCCGATGACCAGCCACGTACTCTCTCGCTGGCCAAGGCTCCGATAATGGCTGCACCAGTAGCGCCCACAGCCGTGGCGGTGTCGCCACCTGTCGAGCCCTCAGCAGTCCTTAGACATCGTGTTTTGAAGGGTTGGGATTGTCTAGACCCCAAATAATATACAACAAAGGGATCACACCCTACTTTTTTCTGGAGTTCGAGGTTACGGGTACTGGGGCTCAGGGGCTTAGAAGTACTCGTAGCTTCGTAATCAGACATACTGGGCTTAGCGGCCCCTTCCCGAAGTTCCGAGATCCTTGCTGTGTTTGAAGGGTCAGAGGACGTAGTACGGAGGTCGTGAGTGGAGCTATAAACACCCTGAATGCGTGGGGTTCTCCTGATTATGACCCTCGCATAGCCGAGTTACGGAGTTCTTCAACCCGAAGCCCCTACACCCTAAACCAGTTCCCTGGCCCTCCAGCAACGCGGAAGATGGCACGCACTTAGACCGAGGCTGCCTGCCGCATGGCTTTGCCAGGCTGGTTCGGGGACATGGGTGCCCCTCAGTTGAGCAATCCGGGGCTTATGATGAGGGTTTAAGGGTTTAGGTTATACTCATCTACTTATCGACTTATCGTGTTTAGGGTGGGGTTTCGTGTTTATTGTATCGGCTTTAAGCCCGAAACTCTGAACTATATTCGGGGGTCCTGGTCCTTAGCAAGATGCAAGGTCTGTTCCGTAATTCGGAGGTTACTGTCTTTGAATCTCTGGGTTCTCACAAGGAGAGTTCCTTGTTCATGCTTGACCTGGCGGTGTTCGGCCCCTTTCATTCTGAAACTCGCAAGTGTGAAGTTGATTGTTTAATATGTCATATACACCCAAAACCCCTATTCGAATTACTAAGGCCCCTGTTGTAGAGTGTTTAGACAGCCACAAATGCTTGCAAGCACGACGGGTCGGAAGAATCACTACTAGTAGTCAGCAGTCCCTCTACAAGTTTATTTATGAATTTTCCGAAACCCTCTTCAAATCGGATCCTTCTTCAGGCGCGCCACCCCTGCCGTACCCGCAGGGCATGCCCCAGTCTCAGACGACACGACATGTACTCGCGCCGTCAATAGTATAGGGGCCTTGACATACGTACGATTATTGTTCCCTATAGGCCCTAGGATTCCTCAATAGAAACCAAGCACTGCTCTACTTCGCTATACTATACTATACACTATACTGCTCTGAACTTAGGCCCTAAACCCGCCCCTAGATCCTGTATGCCCCATAATAAACCCTATAAATTATACGTCTTCTAAGCCTTAATATACAAATCTAAAAACCCTAAACCCTGAACCTGCCCCATACACCCTATAGTCTCAACCTATAAACCCTAAACCCCCAAAACCCTGAAACCCTAAACCCTAAAACCCTAAAGCCCTAAAACCTTAAACCCCCTAAACCCTAAAACCCTAAACCCTAAAACCCTAAAACCCTAAAGCCCTAAAATCCTAAACCCTAAAACCCTAAATCCCTAAAACCCTAAACCCTAAAACCCTAAACCCTAAAACCCTAAAGTCCTAAAACCCTAAACACTAAAACCCTAAATCCCTAAAACCCTAAACCCTAAACCCTAAAACCCTAAACCCTAAAACCCTAAAGCCCTAAAATCCTAAACCCTAAAACCCTAAATCCCTAAACTAAGCGAGGGGCCGAAACCGTCGAACGACAGGCCCCGAGCGCCCCGGCCGAGGGCCTAACAGCCCGAGCGCCCCTACGAAAAGAGCGGGACGCGGAGAGGGGAGGGTAAAGCCTCCCCGGTCTGACCTGCACAGGTCCACGGTGTAAAGCCCATGTCAGACCCCAACGGGAAGTATTCGAAATGAGGGACCGCCGTATCGGGACCACCTCTAGCGTAGCTGCCCAAAGCCTGAACCATTTGCTCTGGTGCCCCCTCCCCTTTGGTTTAGGATTAGGATTTTGGGTTTAGGGTTTAGGATTTAGGGTTTTAGGGTTTAGGATTTAGGATTTTAGGATTTAGGATTTTGGGGTTTAGGATTTTAGGATTTAGGGTTTTAGGGTTTAGGATTTAGGATTTTAGGATTTAGGGTTTCCGGGTTTAGGATTTAGGATTTTAGGATTTAGGGTTTTAGGGTTTAGGATTTAGGATTTTAGGATTTAGGGTTTTAGGGTTTTCGGGTTTAGGATTTAGGATTTTAGGATTTAGGGTTTTAGGGTTTAGGATTTAGGATTTTAGGATTTAGGGTTTTAGGGTTTTCGGGTTTAGGATTTAGGATTTTAGGATTTAGGGTTTTAGGGTTTAGGATTTAGGATTTTGGGATTTAGGGTTTTAGGGTTTAGGATTTAGGATTGTAGGGTTTTAGGGTTTAGGATTTAGGATTTTAGGATTTAGGGTTTTAGGGTTTAGGATTTAGGATTTAGGATTTTAGGATTTAGGGTTTTAGGTTTCGGAGTACTGAATCGGAAGATTGAGGGTCGAATTTGGCTTATCATGCCCTGCTTATAAAAATGCCATATTTAATTGGGCCNGGATTTAGGATTTTAGGATTTAGGGTTTTAGGTTTCGGAGTACTGAATCGGAAGATTGAGGGTCGAATTTGGCTTATCATGCCCTGCTTATAAAAATGCCATATTTAATTGGGCCGAGTAACCATATCGAGGAGTTCTCGTTCTTCTTGTGAATTCTAGGGTTTTAGGATTTAGGGTTTTAGGGTTTAGGATTTAGGATTTTAGGATTTAGGGTTTTCGGGTTTAGGATTTAGGATTTTAGGATTTAGGGTTTTAGGGTTTAGGATTTAGGATTTTAGGATTTAGGGTTTTAGGGTTTAGGATTTAGGATTTTAGGATTTAGGGTTTTAGGGTTTTCGGGTTTAGGATTTAGGATTTTAGGATTTAGGGTTTTCGGGTTTAGGATTTTAAGATCTAGGGTTTTAGGATTTAGGATTATAGAGTTTTAGGGTTTTAGGGTTTAGGATTTTAAGATTTAGGGTTTTAGGTTTCGGAGTTTTGAATCGGAAGATTGAGGGTCGAATTTGGCTTATCATGCCCTGCTTATAAAAATGCCATATTTAACTGGGCCGAGCGACCATATCGCGGAGTCTTCCTTCTCCTTGTGAATTCTAGGGGTTTTAGGATTTAGGATTCTGGGGTTTAGGGTTTAGGATTTAGGATTTAGGGTTTTAGGGTTTAGGAATTAGGATTTAGGATTTCAGGATGTAGGATTCTAGGGTTTAGGATTTAGGGTTTTAGGGTTTAGTGTTTTAGGATTTAGGGCGGATGTAGGATTTTAGGGTTTAGTTCAGGATTCAGGGGTCAAGATTATGAATATAGGATTGAGGATTTAGGAGTCGGAAAATTGGGGTTAGTTTTGGCTTATCATGCCCTGCATATAAACATGCNAGTTCAGGATTCAGGGGTCAAGATTATGAATATAGGATTGAGGATTTAGGAGTCGGAAAATTGGGGTTAGTTTTGGCTTATCATGCCCTGCATATAAACATGCCCATTTTTGATTAGGCCGAGTGCCCATGTCGAGGTCTACTCCTTCTTCTCTTAAATACTAGAATACTAATATTTTCAAGTTTCTAGAGCTCAGGAGGAGCATTCATTCAAACGAAAAGTTTGAAGGGCCGAGCAGGCCCTGCCTACGGCTTCCGGGCTTTTCCCGGCTCCGATGTCCCAGCCGCAGCCCACACCAAACCCGAACATACCTGAATTGATCATTTTTTTCGAAAGGCCAGGAGCCAGAAAGGTAAGTAAATCTTCAATCACACCAGAATAGAAATAATGCAAAAGAAAACACGCTAAGAAACCCTAAACCCTAATAGAGTATAGTTTGGGTGGCCGGGGTGGGTTTACAAGCAACGCGAGCGCGCGGCCCGGGGNGCAAAAGAAAACACGCTAAGAAACCCTAAACCCTAATAGAGTATAGTTTGGGTGGCCGGGGTGGGTTTACAAGCAACGCGAGCGCGCGGCCCGGGGTGCTTCACACCCGAGCGCGCGACTTCGCCAGACACACCCTAAACCCTAAACCCCCTAAACCCTAAAACCCTAAACGCTAAAACCTTAAAACCCTAAAGCCCTAAAATCCTAAACCCTAAACTGCCCTAAACCCTAGACCCCCTAAACCCTAAAACCCTAAAACCCTAAACGCTAAAACCCTAAAGCCCTAAAACCCTAAACCCTAAACCGCCTGAACCACCCCAAAACCCCAAAGCGCTCCACCCAAGGCCGGGCCAGCCTCGGCCGGTTCCAGCGCAGCTTCCGCTGCCTCCTGAGTCTTCTGATCTCGGGCTTGGAGTTTAGGATGTTTAGGGTTTGTAGGGCTTTAGGTTTATAGGGCTTTAGGGTTTTCTTAAGGCTTTAGAGTTTTGGGCTTTAGATTTTAGGGCTTTAGGGGCTTGGGGTTTGGTATTTTAGGGCTTTAGGGTTTAGGGCTTTAGGGGTGGGGGGCGTGGGGTCTGGGGCTCAGGGCTTTAGGGGTTTGGGGCTTTAAGGGCGGAGGGTTAAGGGTGTGGGGGTTTGGGAATTAAAAAGGGCTCTGGGCTTTAGGGAATTTTGGTGAGTTCTGTGCACCCAGGACTAGTAGCGATCGACTGACATCTCTGCATGTTTTAGGACTCAGTGGGTATTTTGGGCTTTCAGGGAAGCTAGGCGGAGGGTCAGCGGTAGAGCTCCAAATCAGCAGCCTTGTTGTACGTTACATGTATATGGGAGCTTCCGAAAATTAGGGTACCGTATTTTAGGGTCCTTATAATAAGGATCCTACTATTTAGGGTACCCTAAATATTTGGTGCCGTATTGTATTAGGGACTATACTCGGGTCCCCTATTTTCGGAAACTCCCATATAGGGTGGAAGTTTGGATCCCCCGAGCCAGAATCGGGATCCCGTGCGCTAGTGTCTTGCGTGTAGGGTTCCCTTACCTGTCATGCTTCGCTGTGTTTCTTGGGCAAGTGCGAAGTTTTGCCGTCATTCTACACCCTAGGCCCGAGACCCATCAACTTTTAGCTTAAACCTCCACCCTGAGCTCTAGATCCGAATCCCAGAAAGAAACCTAAGCTTTCCCTACACCCTGAGACTCTAAACCCGTCTACCAGTCTAGCACCGCGTATACTCCCCCTTTACGGAGCCCTCCAGCCCAAAGTCTCCAAGTATCCATATGGTATATGCACTGGCCCTACAGTAGGACCCCTTTAAGGCCCAAGCATATACCATATAAGTACATGGACCCTTAACCTCCTTATAAACCCTAAACCCTATAGATGCCTTGTAGAACCCTTAGGAACCCTTAAAGGTACATGGAGCCTTAGGGTAACACAGTTCAGCGCGGTGCAGGCCGCCTCCACAGAGGCAACCACTGGGCGTGGGCGCAGGCGCCAGGACCCTTTCAGGTTTGAGCGTGCAGAGTTTATAGGGTTACGTTTTTAAGACCCTATCAGCCCTAGACCCTAACCTCCCCCCAAATCCCCCNCCCCACACGCGCCAAGGCCGCGCGCGGGGGGCGGGCGGGCGGGCCCTGTCTGGTTGGTGTGTGTAGATGTTTTTTGTTTACTTTTTTTTTACCAACCCCCCCCCCCCCCCCCCCCCCCCCCCCCACCCCCCCCCCCCCCCCCGTCCCAAGAAAGGATGACCTTAGCTTTTGGTTGCGACCAGGTACCATGCAGGAAGATGGACGGATTACACGGGTTCTTTAAAGCTGCTACAGGATTCTATGAGGGTCGTACCCGGCCTACGGGCTCGTTTTGCAGGTCCCTAAGCCGCCTAAACCATATGGGAACGTAACAAAAGACCAAGCATGAGACCCGAGCTAACGATCGAATGCCGAATCCCAGACAGCCAGACAGCTGCAAATTAGTGCTAACGGTGATGCTGCTGTTGATCTGAGTCTTAGTTGATACCGCTGCTGGATAGCTGGGAACTTCTACTAATGAGCCCCATGGAAATCTTATCAGCCCTCTACACTAGAACCCAAGCACCAAGCACGACAACTATGATGAGCATCAGACCCTACAAGCCCACAAGGCCCCTCAAGCCCTGAAAACCCTGTATGCCCTGAACCCTCAGTCCCACAGCCCTATGAAAGATCCTAACCTAGTAGTAGAGTAGGTAACCTTTAACCTTTTGGGGTAGTATAATCCCTCTAAAATCCTTATATTATGAAAAAGGTTAACCTTTGGTTCCCCATGATACCCGACAAGTAGGCTAATTTCAATGCCCCAAACCCCTTAAGCCCTCAGGCTTGCGTACAGCCTGGACTGTATCTTGGGATACCTTCTTGTCTTACGGCTATTTAGGCAACCCTCAACCACCAAAGCTTCAACCTTAGCCAGTTGTCCTCAGAAAGCCGTGTAAAACCCTATGAACCATGATTATCGCAACAAAAACACCGATAAAATCAGCTGCCCTAAACCCTAACTCCTGCTTGTTTAAGTAAGCCTATCGATATCGATTCTTAATATTGTTGCTTTTTTGTTGCTGCTGTCATAATTGTCGACAGGGCAGTGGCTTCGACTTGTAGACCTCCAGTTCGGCGAGGCTTTGGGAATCTAAAACGTCGGGGCTTTAGGAACGGTGTAGGCTTTAGGAGTTTTAAGGTTTAGGCTTTAGGAGCGGTTTTAGGTTTGGGGGTTTGGATTCTCGGTATTGTGGGTTTGGGGATGTGGGTCTATGGGCCTGGCTTAAAACGGCTCCTGCTTTTGGGGTTTACAGGCCTGGGGTTCAGGATACTTTCTGTTTGGTCTGGACATCGTGGGTGCATGCGTGCAAGGCCGGGGAGCCGGGCGGGCTTAGGGTTTAGGGTTTAGGGTTTTGGGGTTTAGGGTTTTGGGGTTTAGGGGTTTAGGGTTTTGGGGTTTTGGGGTTTAGGGTTTAGGGTTGCAGGGTTTCAGACGGAGGACTTGACATAATCGTATTGGCTTTGCCGCGAAAACCGGGCCTCCTCAAGCTTGGCAGGGGTTATGGGCCTGTGGGTCTATGTGAGACCCATGAACCGTACCCGTCTACATCTGAGTGTAGGATTTCTTTGCATATCCCTCTAAAGGGCAGGAGCTATGGCTACATGCAGTAAACAGTTTGAAGCCACTCTGATTCGCGCAATAGCCAAACACACCTTCAACTACCCTGAACCTGAAACCCTAAGCCCTAAGACCCTACGCACATAAACCCTAAACCCTAAGCCTTCAGCGTGACGACAGTTGCTGGGTTCCGGCGGCTTTGGCGCTGTGCACCGCGGGCGGCTGCGGGGCTTTCCGAAGGAGGCAAAGCTACTCTCCGAATCCGAAGCATCTTGGTCCTTCCTAGGTAGTATTATAGGACCTTTTCGAGAGGGTCTACAAAGGGTCCTCCTAATCCTAGCTCCTAGTCCTGAAGATTCCTGAAGTACCAAAATGCTATAATTACCTGTCCGCAGAAGTTTACCAGGAAGCTCAGAGCTCTCCGTGGAGGGTTCCGTGCTTGAGGCCTACAGTCGACTAGGAAGCTGCCTTTTCCAGCAGTGCATATTTCAAGAAAGGGCAGGCGGTTTGGATTTCAACCCCTGCCCTCAATTTGAGAGGGCCTCCGGGTGCAGGTCTTGCCTTTGGAGGTGATAAGGGCTCTGCTGCGAAAGCTCGAGGAGTTCGAGCTGCAAAGTAATGAAGCCAGGAGCTCTATAGGAGGTTTTGTTGTTGGACTTTTTGATTCTTGTTGCACTCTCACTCCTGCGAGCTGAGCCCACAATTCAAAGCTCGACGAGACAGTGAGTTCTTGGAAGATAGGAGGAGAGCATGGAAACCCTCAATTGCTGCTATTGGTGCCTTGCTGCTGGCGAAGACTCCTGGTGAGAAGGAGTGCCATGTTGATTATGGTGGTCATGACAGGGAGCACAGCGCTGACGATAATGATCATGCTGGTCCATGATGACGATGACGATGCCAATGATGCGTTTGACGAATGTGACGAAGACGATCCAATCACATGGGCAACGTGCACGGCGGGGCGGTGGTGATGGTGATTATACGACTTTATGCTTATGTAGTGTTTGTGCTGGTGCTGGTGCTGGTGGTGTGCCGACACGAACAGTCATGAATGACAGTCTGAAGTACCATCCGCTAACAGCTTGATTTCTTGTCATTGGTGAAATTCTGAAAGCCGAAAATCTAAACCCTAAACGGTATACCGCTCTGTTTTGCCACAGGTCGCCATCAAAAAGCTACACGTGCTGCAGTCCGGCGGAGTCTCTCAGGCTGTTGTTGTTTTGGAGGACCTCACCAAAAACCCGCACAGCGTGGTTTAGGGTTTTATAGGTGTTTTGTCATGGGATTCCAAAGTGAGGAGTAAAGAGAACTGGTCAGTGTTAGCGCGAGGCGCCACGATGCGACGTTCCACGCGACGCGGCTCTTCATCTGGTTCGGTGCGTAACCTGGACCTTTGTGCTCGTGTCCTATATTATTTACACAGGATCCGCGCGGGCGCGATCCCGCCAAGCAGCTTCAATAAATTCCAAAACTCTCGCCACCTGTTTTCCTCGAATACTCTGAACCCCCCCAGCACCGCGGTTATCCGAGTGCTGTGGTTATCCGCGTGATACGGTTTCAGGCTTTACAGGGTCTGTACTGTAGCCAACTTGTAAGGGGCCTGGGCAGTACCAGCTTTTGCATCGCAGGAGGCTAATATGGTATATCTCCCAGCCTTCAAGAAGCTTTCAGCCTAAGACTGCCTTGGACATCTCTGTTTGTAGTTATGAACATCAGGGTTTGGGGTCATGCGGCACTATAAGCCCTGAAAGGAGGAGTCTTCGGTTTGTGTCATTCTGAAGCTGCCTACCACGAGCTTGCTTTGGGTCCAGCAGCTGCGAATTCCGACTTTGCACCCTAGCTTAAGCCCATACTTGGAGGATCATGGGACTCAGTAACTAGGGTAACTAGGGTTACAAACAAGGTAACTATCATGATAATTGCTTTTAATTCCAATTAGGGTACTTATATTCTTACTTACGAACGTAAGTCCAGTGATCCCCCGAGTGGCTTCTGACGCCCTGCTCCCTGAGCCGAACCATCAGAATTCTACGATGCTTCCAGAACGGTTCTTTCAAGGTTCTCAGCTAATTGTATTATGTACAGTAGCAGTATTAAGCGGTATATAATCGCCACAGCCCAGCAATAGTGTAACTAGTTGCAGGTAAACACAGATCATGCAGCCCTTGCCCAATAATCATCGAGTGCAAAAGGCATTCGCTGCATGATTGCAGCCGTGCAATATCAAGGACTCGGGAGTGCCCTCTCGATTCAGAAAGCCCATTGCCCCTCAATTAGTAGTAGTAGTAGTAGCAGTAGTAGTGATAGTAGTAGTAGTAGTAGTAGTAGTAGTAGTAGCAGTAGCAGTAGCAGTAGCAGTAGCAGTAGCAGTAGTAGTAGTAGTAGTAGTAGTAGTAGTAGTAGTAGTAATAGTAGTAATAGTAGTAATAGTAGTAATAGTAGTAATAGTAGTAGTGCTGCTAGCTGGCAGTGTTCGAGGCGCACGCTGGCGTCTACGACTTGTGCTCGTAATATTTGCTATTAGTAAAGAATTCCTCGCAAGCATAGTCAGAAGCATAAGAGTGCTACTACAAGTGTCCCTCCCGCGCTGAAGACGCTCTTCACCAGAAATCGACTCTCCCAGTCGAAGGCGAACCTGGCCGAGTTTCAGAAGGAGGTCAACAACCTTCAAGCGCTGAGGCGCACGCGTGCGTGCTCCTGCGATTGAAGTTTGTTTTTGTATGCCTGAGCATAGGAATCTATACAATCTTCAGGCTTCACAACCCCAACCCTGTATATAGACCCTATAAGTCCAACACCTCAAGCCTGAACCCTGTAGCACCCTTGAAGAATGCTTTGTCACCTTTAAAGGCGCTGATACCACCGTTCGAGGAACCTGCAAAGTAGCTTTAGAGGAACCCTTTAGTATAACCTACAAGGAACCCTGCAGAATGGCACCTCAAAACCCAATGCCCCAAAACTCTCAGTACGTGCAGCCTAATCCGTAAACCCCTTATACACCCTAATCCCTTTATAGAACCCGGTATTATAGAAGCCTTGCTGAACCCAGCCTCAGACCCCCGAAACTGAAGCCTTCAAAGCTGCTTAAAGCCTGGCCGTGCAGTGAACCCTAACAGGGTCCATGTCACCTTTTTCGTATATACTTTGGCCTTGAAGTGGTCCTTGTATCGGTACTTTAGGGCCCAAGTTATAATATTTCTGTTTGAAGTACCTACATGGTATAAAGTAGGGTTTCTATAGCAGGACTTGCCATTACGGTTTGGGTAAGTAACCCTGTAGGTACTTAGGAGCCTCTGGGCAGGCACGACCGCCTCATTTGTCTCATCGGAATTGCGTACGAGCCACCCGTGCTGTGCATCGTTACAGAGGCATCGTCGGGTGAGTTTCTGGGCTTGGGCTTAGGGTTAGGGTTTAGAATTTCTCACCTCGAACTCCAAACACTAGAGCACTAAACCTTATAAACCTTAACCCACTGCCTAAAACTCCAAAACCAATAACAGTAAACCGTAAAGCTTACGGTTCTCAGGAGTAGTAGGACAGGGTTTAGCATCCATCTTGGGCATAGCAGTCGGATAGCAGGCTTTATGCGTTGCGCCACGAGTGAACTACTGGTGGGTTCAGGGTTCCTAATGCCCAACTTGACTTGTCTACCCTAAACCCTAAACCCCCCATCATGATTTGCCTTGCGCCTGCGACCCTGACCCGAAACCTTTTGCGCGAAAGGCTCTGTAGAGAACAATCCCGCTGCTCGGAAGAGCGGCATACTATAAAGGCCAGAATAATTACCAAGTCAATGCTACTTTTGAGGAGTTTTCTATTGGAATATGCCTCAAAACCCTATTGAAAAATCATTAAGGCCCCAAAATTGCTATTGGCGTTTAGGGTTTAGGGCCCCTGACGACTTAAGATTCGGAAGAGCCAGCAGCAAAAACGATGGCGTACGCGGCATGGCCCTTCAAGTCACGGATAGGTTTAGGGATAAGGGTTTAGGGTCTAGGGATTAGGGTTGAGGGTTCAGGAGTTCATGGTGGTGGGGCAGAGAAGAACCTGTGCAGACGATGTCGCTTCAAGGAGTGACAGGTCTGCCAGCTTCTCCTGCCCCGGGCGGGCGAGTACCTGTGGATCCGAAAACCTGCTGTTGTAAGGGCTAGGCACTTAATAACCTGATCAGAACGGACTATTTTGTAGGGTTGGGTGACAGGTAGCCGTCAACCAACAACTTCAGACAGGTAGGTTGCAACTGGAAGCGGGTCCAGTGACATGCTTACCTGCTCACATCAGCACAATTGTCGATCTTATGTTGCTATGAGTAGTGTGATCGACAGGCTGCTATTCTTGTAATTGAAAAGCCTAGTGAGGTGCATTTCACCTCCGACCGCCGCGACCACCGGCTCAGTACTTGACCGTTGAGCCCTAACTAGAAGCGGACAGTCTGCATGGTGCAAACATCGGACACCAGCACTTAGGTTTCTGGAGGCTGCATACTGGTATTAAATGGTAAGGCTCGATATTGGCATAACACGCTTCCAAACTTCTCTTCTAATCATGAAGGCCCTACATCTTTAACTTTAACTTTCCTACAGGCTCCATTATAGCTCCTTTTTGGTTTGACCAACTTTAGATTGAGGATCTTACAATGCTTCCTCATCACAACTACAATCAGAGTATAGGCAAACCTTAAACCCAAATCCCTAAACCCCAAACCCTAAACCATCCTAAACCCCACAAATATCAAACCCTAAAAACCAGAGACTGTTGTAAACCCTTATAAGCCTTTGCTTTACAATGTACGAATATGTCTATCTACATGCACACATGCATACATACATATACATGGATATAGATATTTACTTCTATATACACACACAGGCACACATACACATTTAGCCCCTAAAAATCCCTGAAGTTTGGTCAGAAGAGAGTCGAACCTCCCAGCTGGCACCGGGGGGATCACTTCACGACCTCCTCCATCTCAAGCGAGTCGCGCTCGCGGAGGCCGATGGGGTTGAACGGGCACATTTGCTACGTTTGTCATACAGCCAACATACTACAATATGATGTATTGAAATCTGGCATAATATAGCATCGTAGAATATTTCCGAATACAATCAAATGTTATATATATATATATGTGTACAGTATACTGCATTCATATAATATGTATATCGAGTCTTTGTAGCAGGGGGTTGAACGGTGTAGTCTGTTTGTGCTTTGTGTTTTTCTTTCGTTGAAGCTTTGGAAGTGCTAAAGCGGTTTGAAAAGTTTGTTGCTTCCTATTGTAGGGTGTATAGGGCATACTAAAACAGATTTTCAATCGATCTTCAGAAGCTTCAACAATTTCTTGCGGGGTGTCGGGGCTTCCTCAGGCCGTCGTAAGATCTTTAAAGTTCTTGTGCACGCTTTCTAGAAGCTTACTGGATCGTGCAGATCTTTTCAAGGGTTCAGGCCTTCCGGGTGAAGGGTTTTGGGGTTGAGGCTGTCTTGAGTTCCAAGAGGGTGTGTGTTGTGTGTGTGGTTTTGTGTTTTGATTCTTGGAGATGGGGGAAAGGGTAGGGATTGGGTTTAGGGTCTTCGGTTCAAGGCCAACGAGCTCAAAGGATAGAAAATCTGAGGCTTCAGTGCTACAAGCGTCGTGGAGCTTCAGACAGCGGTTTTGTGCAGCGCAGAATTTCGAGGATCAGAACAGAAAGTATCCCGTGTACCTGTCAGATTCTGAGAATTTGTTTGCTCGTTGCTACGGGTTGTTCGCCCCACGATGTTTCTAGGAGGGCGTGGGACTCAAGTTGAGCTGGGCAGCACTGCAAGGCTGCTAGCTGACCACCTCGCCAGCAATCCGGCAGACATGTCGGCAAACAACCCTGAACCCCAGAACTCTATACAACGCGCAAAATTCCGGACACCCAACATGCCTTAGCTGAGCCGCACCTGCACTGGGCGCTCCTGCGGCAACATGGTGCGGTCCATGGCATGGCGGGTTCACCTCTCAGCCTGCGCTGGCCAACGGCACCGGCTGCGCTGCCCGCTGCTGGGCTCTGAATTAGCTATCGGTGTAGCTTACCGCTACTCTATCTATCTATGTCTCTTTCTATCTCTACATAGATAAATACACAGATAAACATATGCTTTTATTTGTTTACAGTGGTTGGCATGTTTTAAGTTAGGTTCCTCAACAAGAACACATGCAGGATGCGAGCTCGAGACTTGCATGTGTGCGGGTACACCCGTCGCTGGCCAGGGAAGAGCCTTGGCATGTCTGTGTGATTGAGCTAGGGTTTAGGCTTAGGGTTTACGGTTTTGGGTTTAGGATTTTTGGGGTTTAAGGTTTACGGTCTACGGTTCAAGTTCAGGGTTTAGGGTCAAGGGTTCCGGGTTCAGCATCAGTGGTTTCTGTGCCAGCTCCACCTTGCAGTGATGCTGATACGAATTCCTCATCAGAAGCAGACAAGATGGGCACTGCATACCAAAGTCAGGGTCGCAGCAAACGAACCTCGAAAGTTGGCTTCATTGCCTCAGGGTATTTATCCCGGTGAGTACGTAATGTATCAAATAATGAAAGTACCTTCTTGACATAGTTAACAACACAGGCAACACTAGCAATAAACCCTAGAACAGCACAGAGTACCACAATTTGCAGCAAGCCCCAATTACCACCCGGATGATGCAGGCTAGAAATTGGAGCAAAAATCTCGTGCACTAGTGCCCTTTGGTTCCTTTTTAGATATTTCGTAGCTGTGCTAAGTATACTATCCAGAAGACGTAAGAGACATCTCCAGGAGTGGCAGAACTTTCTTTGCAGCCTGTCCTTGCGAAAGAAGAACCGAGAGTTACAAGAGGAAGCAAGAAGGCAGATGCTGGTCTGCAAGATGGGTTCAGGATTTAGGGTTTAGGGAGCTGCTTTCTAGCCTGGTGTCGTTCTGCGATTGACTTCCGGCCTAATTTGAATTCGGTCTGGCCCTCTTTGCTTTAAAGACTTCACGCCTCCTCAAATCGTGGCATATCCTTCGAGGTGCTTCGTAAACCCAGATCCCAGTAGATCCGGCTCGGACAGTGCAGTGAAGGGTTGTCCTGACGTTTCAGGGTTGTACGATCCAAGTTCTATGCCATCATGAAATAACAATATCCCTCCCATTGCTTATCATTAACATTATCACCATCACCTGACTATCATCATCATGGTCATTTGTCAGTTTTTTATCGATACCATTTCGCTTGCCGTTATCATGAGCATATTTTTTCTTATCTTGATCTGATCGTGAACACATACGTGGGTGTCAGAATACAATACAAAACATAAAACAAATCCGAATAGATAAGTATGCATATGCACACATTCGTATACGCATACAGACATTACATACATACATACATACATACATGCATACATAGAGAACTAACCTTTTCAGGCATAAACTGGGAAAATCAGGAAACCATGGGTCAGGAAACTGGGAGAGGAATTTCGGAAAGATACGAGGGCAATTTTTAGACACATGTTTGGCACAATTCAAGAAAATGGAACCGCGTTTTTCAGAAACAAAATCTGCGCGCTGCATTTGGGTGTGGCTGCTGGTTGTTGTTTGTCTGCTTCAATACATGTTTCCATATGCGTGTAAAAGGCGCGTAGAAATGCATGGTGATTTTACGGGGGGAGTTGGCAGCATGGCTTGGCTTGGCTTGGCTTCCGCAGGGGTGGGGGGTTGAGGGGGGCAGATACATGTGACCGTTTGTATTTAGATGGCATCTGGAAATGCATGGCGATCCTGTGGGGGGAGCTTGGCAGCATGGCATGGATTGGCTTGCCTTCTTCAGACCATGTCGCTAATATCGTGCATATATATATATAAGTATACACTGGAATATTCGATTAAAGAACCGTACTCAGACACGCGCACACACTCAGAGACATCCATACACACACAGACACACACACGCACACATGGCCAGGTCATGGGTATTCATTTGATTTGATGCATACGATTTGGGGTTGTGTATTCCATATATACAACGATGGATTCTAATTAAAGACACGTGGCAATATGCATTTAGATGACGCCTACAAATGCATGGTGATTGTTGGGGTCGTCCGGTGTCTTATTTGGAATCGTGCCTTGCGTATGCAACGATGGGCCCTATTCCGGTCTACATGGCTACATACATTTAGTTGGCGCATAGAAATGCATGGCGATGTGCTCGGAGAATTCTTGAACAAGCTTGCCAGTATTCCCGAATGTGCTTTCGTCTATTCCTGAATTTCCTTTTCCTTTCCTGAAAATACTGAGCTCTATTCTCGAAATTTGCCCGCATACATACATACATACATAGATGCATGCATACACACATAAATATGTAGCTTGTATATACACATTGATCGCCTTTCGCAGGCTGGCTAAACAAGATTGGGATGCGCGTGGGTCCAAAGTACCGGTGTTGGATGGGCTCAAGAAGTCAGACACGCCGCAGTCCTTACAGCAAGCATTGAACGAACAACCGGACTTCGATTTGTCATACTTTGTCGTCGAGTGACCTGGCACCCAAGCTGTGTGTTATAAGTCATGGAAGGCAAGTTCTTCACTTAGGACCGATCAGTTTTGCTGCGCAATCTCGGAAAAGCCTTTCACTGGCGAATGTCGTGCGGGATAAATGAGCCTAGGAATGTTCGACAGCAGTTGGTCCCGAACCCTACATCCTAAACTCAATGACCATGTTGATGACCTTGGGAATATGGCGACCAGCCTAAACGAAGCCAGCAGCCGTAAACATGACAGCTTTCGAAGAGCTGCGCAATTCCATAAGACACTGGCTCCTAAACCCCAAAAGTTTAACACTAACCCCCTAACCCCCTCAACCCTCAATCCCCAAAGACCCTTCCAAACCAAGCCGGAGAGCAGCTTAAAGTCTATGCGAGGACCACTCTCCGCCTGCACAACCTTAGTGGCTCGCGCGCCGAAGCCCGAAAAGTCGCTGGGCACTATGATTGTTGTCGTTAGCATTTTGCACAGCAGTAATAGTATTCATAGTTAGCGGTATTATTGTTACTATCATTATTATAATTGGTAGTAGTAGTAGTAGTAGTAGTAGTAGTAGTAGTAGTAGTAGTGGCAGTGGCAGTGGCAGTGGTAATGGTAGTGGTAGTGGTAGTAGTAGTAGTAGTGGTAGTAGTAGCAGTAGTAGTAGCAGTAGTAGTAATAGTAGTAGTAGTAGTAGTAGTAGTACTAGTAGTAGTAGTAGTAGTAGTAGTAGTAGTAGCAGTAGTAGTAATATAATATGATGGTTACTAGTTGTTTGGTATTATCATCATTTCTGCTATGTTGTGCCTGCTATTGAATATTGCTATAGTTGTTATCATGGCTAGTATTGTTACTGCTAGGACTCATGTTATTGCTCATTTTTCTTGTCATGATTACGACATTTTTAGTATGTTTACAACTGGCATTTTTGCGACTAAAAAACGATTGCTATTGTGCTTAGTACTATGATGGCTTTTCGGCCCTAAACGGCTGTTGCTGCACAGTGGGTTGCGCAGTGAAGCCGTGATTTTGTGTTGTTGTTGTCCCCGGGAAGCTTGGCTTACCGTCTACATTCGGCCTACATGAAACCCGGAACAGGGTTTAGCTTCAAGCGTTTCCATAAACCCTCGACTACTGAGTGGTTGTGGTTTTCAGGTTTGAGAGTTCGCATTAATATTGCATTTTTATCGCTAGCACTCTTCGATTATTATGATGATCTGATAAATATTATGACTATTGTTACTGTTATTATTCTTAAGAAAATTGCTACTTTACTACATGCCATTATTTCGAGGCTTCTCAGGGCTAGATAGTGCCGAAGGTCTTTCTCCAGCATAGCTTCGCCCGTCTCGTCACCGTAGACCCAAAGGGTTCTAGTAGTAGTGTATATATATATATATTCTTGGGGCCCAAATATCCACCAAGTAGCTACTATATTGCTACTTGGATCTTTTGGGAGAGTTCGTTGACGAGGAATCTGTGTGAAGTTCTGTTCCCAGTCTGCAAGACGCCAGGGCTTTAATATATATAGGGGCCAAAGAAAATTAGAATAGGGTTTGGTATATTATGCTAATATTTATAATAAGGAACCCCCAAAACCCTATTCTAATTCTTAAGGCGCCTACTTCAGGGCAGATAGTTCAGGGTTCAAGTTCATTGCTCGGGTTTGTCTAGGTCCTTTCACGGTGCTTGCGGCTAGAACTAGGAATCGCTTTGCTTAGGTCTTTCGTGTTTTTCCCTTCTCGCAGCGGCGAATCGAAGCAACCTTCGAGCAGTCCACAGCGCAAAAAGGCAACGAGTTCAACACACAACAAAGACGTCAGCCTTGTTTCTCGGGTGAGGCCGCTGTAGGTACATAGTACTCCTAAGCCCTCGGACCACTAATTAACCTCTAAAAACTCCGATCCACAAAACCCCATGGGCCCCTATAAGCCTCATAACCTCTAAATCCCCCAAACTCCATAGGCAACTGCATTTAGCATTGAGGCTTGGTCCTTCGCGCTGGGCTTCGGGAAGCCTCGCCCAGAGAGGTCTGAGAATCCAGGCCATCCTAGGGTTCCTCAGAGAGCCCAATACCCCTTCGCTGAATATATTCCTCACAACTCCTAGACCCTAAATTCGAACCCTAAGCCCTAAAGCCAGGAACCTCCATATTCACTCCAGGACTTTACTATGTCATTCTAACGGTTCCTTTAAGGGACGCTTTAAGGGCTCCTTTAGCAGTTCTAAGTTTTGGGGCCTCGAGGTTACGAGGGTTTTGGGGGCTCAGGGGACTTTTGGGTTTCAGGGTTTAAAGTTTAAGGTTCCCCATACATCCCTAAACCCCAAACCTAGAACCCGAAACCCAAACCGCCGTTCCTACATCCCGTTTTAGCGCTCAGTTTACGATTTCGCCGTTTTAGTGGTAGCTTGCTGTGCCGACCGTTCATGTTCAGACAGACTTGTGAAGTCCCGACCAAGCCCAAACCAGACTCTTTATATGTTCGAACACAAGCTGAGCCTGTGATTTCAAGCCCGTCAAAAAGAATCCCTAAACCCTAAACCCCTAAAACCCCCCTCCGCAGCCATTTTGGCTCAAGCGACCCGTCTTGAGTGATAAATGGTGATGGTATGTTGATTGCGGCCATCAGGATCTGCTACGCAGGTTTCTACGCAATCGCGCATTTTACGAGTTTGTCTGCGACGCTACATGGAATTCATTGAACGCCCCGTTGACGAAAGAGAAGGCTTCAGCAGCTTGGACAGGTTTATCCTGGACGCTGCTGCAAACAGACTCGGATGTGATCTGGAGATGCTACTGCAGGATGAAACAGGCTGGGTTTGGGCTGATTGGCTCTTTGGGTCAGTTACCATCCGTGTCCGGTTCACCTACCCCGAGCTTAATCAGCTCCTTGGCCCCGCTGTCGCCCAGCTTAACATGGGCACAGACGTTTGTGTTGTGCGTGCTGGGCTCTTCTCTCTCACGCGCGCTCCATGTGGCGAGGCAATGACCGCGAGGGATTTGCCATGCGCCTATTGGGCCCTAGTGCGGTGCTCGCTTACGTGCGAAACGAGCGATATAGGAACATATCTCTTTGGGCGAGACTGCTCGATGGAGCCCGAGCTTGCTGCGGATTTCGCGCTCTTGGTGGAGATCACCCTATCATTGTGGAATTGGGGGGGGGGGGGGTTGGGGAAGGCGGTCCCGGACCCCCCCCCGGGAAAGGTCCCCCAATTAAAAAGGAAGGAGGAAGGAGGCGGGGCGCATTTAACCACGCGCGGNTGGAGATCACCCTATCATTGTGGAATTGGGGGGGGGGGGGGGTTGGGGAATGAAGTCCTCGACTCCCACCGCGAGAATGTCCACCAATTGATAATGGAAGACGAAGTGAGACTGGAGCATTGCAACCAGGACCTGACAGAGGAGGAGATCCTGAAACACACCCCAAAATCATAAATGCCGTCCACGGGTTTTGTGCTTTTCGGCCCAAAAGCGACCCAAAAACACAAATCCTGTCCACGGGGTTTGTCCTTTTCGCCCCCCCAAAGCGACCCAACAGCTTTTCGGCCCAGAAACGACCCAAACCGCGGCGCATTCGGGCTGAGATCGGGGGTTTGCTTTTGAGCATTTTCTCGGGTGGTTGGCTCAAAAGAAAATTTCCGAATGGGGGTTTGTTTTTGAGCCTTTTGTCGGGCTAGCCGAAAAACCCCCATTCTCGAGCCGAGAGCGGGGCTAAACTAACAGAACCAGCAGCTCCCAAGAGCGGCTCTGCTCTGCAGGATCCTGGGCGGAGGTGGCACTGGGCCGGCTGAGATTTCGAGCGACCGTGGACTTGAACGATGTTGACCAAGGAGCACATCAGGTAAGTTACCTGCCAGCTATAGCAACTGGTCTATATATTCATGTCTGTATCTGTATATTATATATATATAGCTACATACGTGAGGTTTCATTGAAGTGAACTGCATTTCAACATGTGTATTTTTGTGTTTTCTACTTCTGCTGCACGATATGAATAAAGGACACTACCCACCAGAATACTCATGGCAGAGATGCTCCAGAACAGTCCTTGCGAATTCGCAGTCGTTTCGGAGCAACCCAGAGACCAGGGATGCTTTTGGGCCTTGGGGTCTTCAGTCCTTGGGGTTTTGGGGCCTCGGGGTTTTGGGGCCTTGGGGTTTGTGCGGGTCGCCACCTTGGGTCACCATTTGGGTGATGTGGAGTAACAATAATTATAAGAGCAATAATCGTACTAATGACTCCGACAAGACCGGCTCAGACCTTCCAAATATCTTTGCATACAGGATTATGCCTGAAATCATAGTCGGACCCCTCATATGGTTTAAGGTATATGCCTAATTAATGTACATGGGATAAGCCCTAAGCCTTTAAACCCGAAACCCTAAACCCCTGAACCTTAAACTCCGAGAGGACCCGGCTGTGCCTCTCAAGCCTTGCACTTGGGGGTTGCCGTCTGTGGAACTCATCTTTGGGCGGGGCTGACCTTGGCGATGCTCCAAAACCAGGCACTGATGGTAATAGTATTATTAATTATACTAATAATAGCAAGAATAATATTAATATAACGAAAAACAAATTTAAGAATAATAATAATAGCAAGAACAATAGTGATAACAATAATAATAATAAATACGTTTCTCTAGGGGACGTCCGAAGTATCGTTATAAGTTTTCGCATTAGTATTGGTATTTTTACGATCGTCATGATTGTTATTATTGTTATTATTACATGTTAGTATTATTGCAGCAAGAACGATAATAATAATGATAATAGTACTCATAGGAACAACAAGTATGCCCACAAAGAGGTAGTATAGTCTCAGGTGCTCGCGGTGTTCAATCTACGTGTTTAGCGTCCGAGGGCTAACCTTCAACCCCTACTGACCCCAAACCCCCAAAATGCACGGCAATCGTCAAACCTTCCACACCGAATCCCAAAACCTGAATCCCCAAACTGGGCTTCGGGATTTAAGGGCTGCAGGCAGTTGAGAAACCATACACGCTGAACTCTAAACTCTATACTCAGAAGGAACAGGGGGTTTGCCGCTCAGGAATTGAGGGCTCAAAGTTTAGAGTGAGGGATGCCTGAACCCAACGAGGTGCACCGATATTTCCTTAAAGAAGGAGTAGTATTGATATTGCTGTGGGTGTTGTTTGTTATCAGTTGCAAAGTTGTTGTTTGTGTACTTGGTGCATGAGGGTTGGACCCTCCGTGTAGGCTCAAAGTCCCAAAACTCTAACTTCGCACTCTTCCCCCCTATACCCTCAACCTCTAGACCCTGAACCCCTATACCCCTTAGCCCTAAACCCGAAACCCTAAGCCCTTAGACCCTGAACCCCTGAACCGTGAACCCCTGAACTTGGCCCTGAACCCCTAAACCCTAAACCCTAAACCCCTAAACCCGTGAAGGCCCTGCCCAGTGCGGTGCAAGCCGGCCGTCGGTGGGTGGAGCTGCTCCTGGGGTCTTGGTTTAGGAACAGAGTTTAAGTTGTCGCGCAATGTAATTTATGTTTCTGTGTGTATACACATAACATATTCAGCATATGTCCACATGTGTATGTATATATATATATATAGATATGTTCACCTGTAAAGTATTTAATTATTTGATAACATGTCGTTAAATAGTAGTAAAGTTATGTTCTTTTGGTTTGCTTGCTTTTAAACTCAGCTCCCCGAGAGCCCAGGTTTGGACATGGTTTCCGGGCTACAACCCTGTGACCTGGATGCAACGGCCAGGCAATTCTGTTCCTTACAGTCCCGGGCACGATTACAGTCCCCACTCCAGCTGTTCGGGCCCGCATGTTTCTGCCGATAGGAGTAGAGAAGGCAGAGCTTGGATTCAATACGGGCTGCACTCTGAGTTGAGTAACCTTGCAACCAAGGCGACGCATGCTTGATCTTCCTGGCTTCAGCAGTTAGCCTGCACTCAGCGTTAGTGACTCCATGACTGCGACATGCATCCCTCCCTGTTTGCTGTTTTCCTCTTCTGCCTGCATGCAGACCCATGCAGAACCTTTAAGTGTGAACACATGTACATGTATGTGTAAGTCTATGTCTGTGTGTGTGAATAGCTTCAGACTCACATACACACACACACACCTGCCGAGCCTCGTCGAGTTCGGGCTTAGGGTTTAAATTTTTCAGAAAGGGCCTTACCTCCTAAACCCGAGCTTAGAGGCTCATGGGACCTAAGTTGTAAGTAAACGAAGAAGTACATTAGCGTTTGAATCTTAGAGCTATATAGCACGTATCTATCATCTACTTGCAACGTTCCCGTGTGGTGGACTTTTGGAGTGGATCCCGAAACCCTGGTAACACCAAGCCCAAGTTTGTAAACCCTGAGGGGGCACGGGGGAAGTTTCACAAACCCTTTGAGTGCTTGAGAACCTTGAAGAGGATCCAAGCCTTGCGCAGTTTCAGGTCATCGTACAGGCCACACACGCTAGAAACACCGAAGGCCTAGACACTGAGATCCCTGAAAACCCTCCAAACCCAAACCATTGAAGGTAATCTCTTCTTGCTCTCCATGGTGAACTCAGCCGACGCATGGACTGTAGCACAGGCACATATGCATTCACGGCTTGTGCTGCCCGGATCGGCTTGGGGCTTTAATCTAATGGTTTGCGGTGCTGGAGGGTACGTTCGCTGCATGCCTTGTTTTAGCTTATATGTTCTTGGACCCTCCTTTTGATGGTGGTAGCAGGACTGTTGTCAGTGGTTTGAAGTCAGATCCTATACGAACACATCTGTTACATTGCAGTCCCTTTCGCCGGGACCCTAAACCCCAAACCCTAAACCCTAAACCCTGGGTGACTCCGGTCAGTCATTCGAACAACCCTGAAAGGCCCTGCACCCTGCAGCCAGTGCCATGGGGTCCTTCATCGCTCCCTCTGAGACTTGGATGGCCAATGGGAGAACTTTGAACTTTTTTTGGCCTTGTATATTTCTGGGTCTATCAGGGAAAGTTTGAACTAATTTGGGCCCGGTTATTGAAGAAGAGAGGAGAGCCATCCGCACAGTACGACGCTGCCTTGGGCTTTCGCGGACTCCGACGAGGTTGCGAAGCTGAAACAGTAAGGACCAGAGCTCTTAAGGTTCTTTTTTTGGGCGCGCAGGTTGTGGGTCAAGGGCTTTGAGTTTAGGAGATGGTTGCGGAGGTTAGGTGCTTTTGGAAGTTTCAGCGAGCCCTGTATGAGACGCTATAAGTTCCTCACATCTCCATCTCCTGGAATTACTCGAAGTTGCTGGGTTTGGGGGGGGGGGGTAGAGTCTTGGCTTTAGAGTTATTGTAGTCTTTCAGGGTTTACGGGGTTTGGGGTGTATGGGAGTTTCCAAAAATTAGGGCACCTTATTTTGGGGTCCTTATAATAAGGATCTTAGAGTACTATATTAGGGTCCCCTATTTGCGGAAACTCCCGTATAGGTCTGGGGGGTCTTAGGGAGTTGTTGAGGTCCTCGATGGCCAGCTTCTTCGGATGCTGCTGGGTGGTCAAGTTGTGGAGCTCGTGGCTGTCCCGTGGCAGTTGAATGGTCTCAGTTCTCTTAGAATGAGGTTTAGGGTTTAGGGGTTTAGGGCCTTAGAAAGTGTGATTAAGGTGTGATGTTGTGTTGTAGTGGCTTGTAACTGAGTTTTTCATAAGGACGGTAATAGGTTCCTTAAGCCTGTGCGTGGGTTCAGGCGCTTCGCGGTTTTGGATTTTGGGCATTGGAGGGTTTTGGGGGTCAGGGGTTGCGGGGTTCGGGCTCTGGTTGGTTCTCAGGGTTCGAAAGATTTAGGATTAGGAGTGCACCGGTTTTGGCGGTTGGGGGTCTGGAATGTTGAACTGCTTCAGCTTTGCGAGAGTGAAAACTAGAGTAAGGACTGGTCCGGCAGGATTGTTGGCTACATGGATACTCAGGATTTCTGAGTCCTCGCTGCGGAACATCAGTTCAAGCTGCCACATGAAGGGAAGCATGCTATATAATTACCGTGGACTCGATTGTGGTATCTGCAATGAAGTTGCTTCACAAGAGCCCAGGCTTACATTGCAATCATCCCTGGGGGTGTTCCTGCCGACAGATAGCTATAAACCCGAAACCACGAGCAACAAAATCCTAGAGATCTAAAAAGCTAAACTTCAAACCCACATCCCGAAGTTCCTGAAACCGAAAATCCTAAGCACAAAGCCCCACAAGGTCCATGTCGCAGCATCCACAGCCGGGCACGTCCGGCGAATGGTCGAGTTTCTCGGGGTGCCAGAAGGATTGGCACTGGGTACTTGTAAGGCCACTGTGCTTGTTTGTCATGAGCAGCAGCTTCAACTCTAAAGTACGAGCTTCCAAGACAGGATTGAACACGATTGAAGACCCGGGTTTACTCATCAGGGGTCTGCATTTCCACTCTGGCAAGATTAAGGTACCCCTCAGTCTATTCCTTAATTAGGGCTCGCGCACTGAATGAGAGGCCGCATTTCAGACTAGCGACAAAACAAGGTACCCCGGGAAAGATCCGGTGTGGTAGGATCGCTGCTATGCTGCTAAACCCTAAACCCTATACATTAAACAAAACTTTCCTAAACCCCGAATCTGACTAAGCTCACCCTACTTAATCATTGTATACCCCCGTTCCTATTATACGCTTAACCCTGGACATTATAAACCTAAAAGCCCAAACCCGGAGCCACACAGCCAAGGCTGAGCCTCCACATCGTGAGCCAGGCGACTGTCCTCTGCTTCCTGGAAGAGAAGCCTCCACTGGACATGGCCGCAATGGGTTTCGAGGTGGCTTCGGTCAGGACGCAGGAAGCGATTTTGCTAGCCTTACATAATGTTTAGGGGCCTGAATAACTACCAATGTTATGCCTTAGGGTTCCTTACTATCCTATATGCCGCAAGACCGTAAGCTGATTATTACTATTCTCATTACCATGGCCTCCAAAGTAAAGGGTTTTGTAGAGCTGTATTGCTGAATAGTGTGGTGCTTTTTTGTCAACGATTTTAGGGTTTGGGCGAGTTGCCTAACCCTAGATGGTGGTACCTTGTGTGGGGTAGCCTGTGTATGGCTAGGATCCTATATATTAAGAAACTGCGGTATCACAAAAAGGGTTCTACGTTTTGGCGTCTAGGTCCGGCCGCAGGATGCTCATAGGCCGGTCCCTTAACCCTAAACCCTATTATAAACCCTAACACCCTGAAACCGAAATCATAAACCCTAAACCCTAAAACGGAAACCATGTAAACCCTAAACCCGACGCTCATGAATTCATAGGGTGTAGGGTTTAGGGTGTAGGGTTTAGGGATCCGGGCTTCAAGGGATGGACCAAACCTGAAGTTACGGCCCCTCGCCTGGCCGCGATGTAGCATTGACAGAGCCCCTTATAGGAGCCCGTCAGGGCTTGGGTTTAAGGGTTTAGGGTATAGGGTTTAGGGTTTAGGGTATGGGGTTTAGGGTTTAGGGTTTAAGGGTTTAGGGTATAGTTTCCTTTTACAAGTCCTTAAAAATGGTAGGTTATGGAGATTAAGGTAGAGCTTCAGCTTCGAGATCTAAGCTCCAAACCAGAGCTTAAGCCGCTAAAATGTAAAGTTAGCAGCTACCCTAAACCCAAGCCGTAACCCCAGACCCTAAACCTTTAGAGCCCATAAACCGCGAAAACCCAAATCCACGACCCCCCAAGCCCGTAGTCCGAAGATGGTCCCTGCTCCCTCGCTGCTCCCCGACGCCTTCGGCTGCTACCGGATTTCTGGGCTTCAAAGAAAGCCCTTAGCAGCTCGTCCTTCTTCGCCGAGATGCAGTTGTTTTGGTGCTGAAGGAGGTTTAGGAGGGGTTGGCGAAAGGTTTCGTTGGCTTTTGGTATGTCGAGGTCAGGGTTCAATTTAGGGTTGTAGTATTGTGATTGATGTTTTGTTCGTTTTATTGCGAATGATAGGCTTCAAAGTGGCAGTTGAGATGTTTGTTAGTGCTTCGGATGGCAGTTGTCGATGTATTTTCCTACGCCTCCATGAGCCGTAGCACAAGGTTTGCAGAAACAAAGCGCTGGCCCTGGCCGTAAACACCAACCAAAGGCCACACATCTCTAGTTGAAAATCCAGGGTAGACACTAGTAACGCAAGGACAGCTAATTAATAACTTGTTCTTACAGCGCTAGGTGACACTGTTTAGAGACAGTGGCTTCACGTGGATTCCAGATACGTCCTAACAGCCATATATTAAGAAGGCTCCAGCGCTACGAGCCCTCAACCGTACGCCCTAATCAGCAACCCTAAACCCCTAATCTAAAGCCTGAGCAAGTAAACCCCACAAGCCCTAAACCCATTATGCAACGAAACCCTGTAAACCCTGAACCGTTATTACACCCTCAACAAGTGATAACTAGCCTTGGCCTCTAAGCGGAGTTCGGACGAATCCATCTTGCCGAGGCTTTCCCGGGAGTTCGCAAAGATTCGATCTTCCGTTTCGGGGAGCATTTGCAGGCCCGGCAAGCGGTCTCTCAGCAACATGGGGGCGCAGGGTTTCTGGCTTTGCTCGGAGGGTCTGGGTTTTAGGGTTTGCGGGTGCTACTGGCTCCAAGGACGTGAGCACCAAACCCTGCAGCACATAAAATCCTTGGACCTAAAAGCACTTATATTCTAGAGCTCCCAACCAATGAACTCGTTAACAACAAAGACACTCCGAAACAGCTTGCACGCCCCAAATCATCTAAAAGCGCTGAAACCTCAACAGCTTTAAACACACTGAACACACGAAAAAGCGCAGCCCTAAACACCGCCAAGACGCGATGAACCGTATCCTTAAACCCGAGAACCCTAGAGCCCTAAACACGAAACCCTATAACGCAAAGGGTCCTATGTACCGATATAGTAGAATGTAGGTTTCCATATTAGGAATTACTATTTTGCCTTAGGGAAGTATCCCCCGCTACAGGACATAGGACCCTTTGGGTGAACCTTAAAACCATTCAAAATGCCTCCAGCTGTCAGGGCAGCGTCCCCGTGGCCTCGCTGTTTGGTGGCCAGCTGAGAGTCCCCGCGCCGAGGATTTTGGGGATTGAGGTTCAGGGTTTATAGGGTTTAGGGTTTAGAGTTCAGGGTTTAGGGTTTAGGTATTGGGGTTTAGGGTTTAGGGTTCAGGGTTTATAAAGTTTAGGGTTTAGGGTTTGGCACGGAGGGCTTTGGGGTGTGGACTCGGATTCCAGACTTTCTGTCTTTTGTGTTGAGTGGGACTTTTGCGGTGGATTCAGGCATTTTGCGGTTTGTTCCGAAGCCCAAAGTTCCTTCAGACGCGTGGATCTCAACCCTACAAAACCCTTTGGAGCCCTTATCAATGAAATGGTTTAGGGTTTAGGGTGTAGTTCTTGAATGTATAAACCGCTTCAGATGGCTCCCATCTTAAAGCGGCGACGACCTTGACCCCCTTAGGCTTACAAAGGATTCTCCTTAGCCTTAGATCCCTGGGCCTTGACCCCCGAACTCACGCCCTAACCTAAACCCTTAACCCTCAAACCTTCTTCAAAGCCCTGAAGCCTTGACCTAAACCCTAATCTAAAACCTTTAACATCCCTTAGCCCTTAGCAGACTTGAAAGGCTTCTCCTCCAAGTATACAACTAGTCCCTTTTAAAAAGGGGTCGAAAGTCTATAAATATAGTACCTGCGTTCAGAAATTCGGAGCCTTAGGGGTTCACCTGCCAGCCCGAAACCCGAAACCCAGAAGTCTGTGAATAGTAAATTCGGAGCCTCAGGGGAAGACCCTCAATCCCTACATCCCTAAACCCCAAACCCTACAGACCCCACACCCCCAAACCCCAAAACCCCTAGACCCCAAAACCCCAAACCCCTATAGTAAACCCCATAAAGTTGGAAACCGGATTAAGGCCAAATAGTGCTGGGATTCCAAATACATTACTCTTAAGGATTGAGGCTAGTGGGTTTCGAACTTTTAGGCTTCTACTGTAAACCCCCCAAACCGACCAGGATCTGGCTTGAAGTGGGCTGCAACAACTGGGAGATGTTACTCGAGAGCCTCCCCGAGGATCGCACTTGCTAGGGCCTTAGAGCGTTTTGGGTGTAGGGCGCGGTTAGGGTTTGGGGCTTAGTAAGTTGTGGGTTTTAGGGGTTAGGGTTTGTAGGGTTTAGGGTTTGTAGGGTTTAGGGTTGCAGGGTTTAGGGTGTGGATAAAAAATGGGGTTAAGGGTTTAACCATTACCAGGAATAGTGTTCCGTTTAACGTCCCTAATATGATTATATACTCCGAAACCCTATGCACAAAAACCAAGGTTGTTGAGGCGCGGCGAATGTAGGGTTTCTAGTCTAAGGCTCTCAGGGTTATTGTATGGTGTTATACCTTCAAGGGCCGTAATTATGGGGGTTGGATACAGGCTTTTCAGCGTGTTAGTTTGAGTTTTGGTGAGTGTTGGGTATCGCAGAATTTGCGTCAGACGTTGCATCCCTGCTACCAGGACGGTTCAGTTTTTCTGCTCACCCTGGAGCCCTTGGTGGACAAGTTCGCTTTTCTTCGGGCCCTCCGTCGTCCCCATCACCTGGTGCTGCCCTTTGCAGTGGCCCCAAAGGTCATGGGCCACTTCTCCTCCATCCGCTCCCAGAACTACAGCGCCTCTTGACGGCGTTCGTGTCAGACAATTTTAGGGCTGACAGACGTTTCATGACCGCCACCAACTCCCGCATGATGTAGCTACACACCAGAGTTTCATCATGACTACGATGAATGCAAGTGCTCTTTTGATAGTAGCTAGCTACTTTTTGCCGGACCTGCCATGGGCAGTCCTTGCTACGGCATCCTGCAGCTCGGCGATTACATTCCTTCTCGTCTTTACTCTTGGTCGAGCCGATTTCTTCTCTTTCAATGCAGTGACGACATCATGCTTGACTGTTGAGTTTGAAATTGCTGCTAATTCTGCAGGTTCTTGTTCTTATGTTTCTGTGACTTCAGACCCTTTCTACCCGTACCGCCGCTACTATTCTACCAAGACTATGCACACATGCATTTCCCAAGTGAAACTGAGTCTCATCCGGGAGATCTAGAAGCTCCCACCTCCGAGAGTCTAGCCGAAGTCCACCTAAACCCCACGGTTTAGGGTTGAGGGTTTAGGGTTAACTCGAAGCCCTACACCTCAGCCCAGAGCCCGGGCCCTCCCACATGTACACGAGACCCGAAGCCCCAAAACCCAGAATCCCCAAACAAGGACTTCCGTGGTCGTCCCGGCGCCCGCTTTCAGGAGAGTGGTGCCAGTTCTTTGCTGAGCTATGCCTCCGGGCTCCCAGACTGGGCTTTTGTAGGTCATCTTTTATTTTCCTTATTTGGGTTTATAAGGGACCCTATATATAAATATCTTTCAGGGTGTTTAAAGGCCAACCCAGTTTTGTATTTTTCTCAAGTTTAGGGCTTGAAGGGTTCCCCTACGTTTCTACAAGCGTTCGATGAGCGTTCTGTAGTAAGGTTTCTACATCGGTGGTTTACGTGTTGCTTTTCAAAGGTTCGGGCTTGAGGTGTAGATTGTGTAGGTTCTTGAGAACTGCGGAGAAGGATTTAAAGTTTTGTTTTTGGTTGGGTTCCGGGGCCCAAGGTCAATGATTTACAGTTCAGGATACCCTAAACCCTAAACTCCTAAACCTCAAAACCCTAAACCCTAAACCCCTAAATCCTATACCCTATAAACCCTAACCCTAAAGTCAACACGCCCTGAATCCTGCCAGGTTCCGGGACCATCAGTGGGAGGGAGCTGAAGCTCAGTATGCCAACTTCCGGGAGTATATGGCTTTTTGCTCAGTTTCAGTTTCAACAACTTTTCTCTTGATGTGTGGTGAAGATCTGAGTGAAGAATTGCTCATCGACTGCCGTGCTTAGTCTCGCCTAAACCCTAAGCCCCATACCCCCAAAAGCCATCTAACATCCTCAAACCTTGTACCCGAAACCACTGACTCTTGATTGAAAAGCAAGGTTCCCACGGTGTCCCTGGAGTGGGTTGTCGGAGCGCTCCTCGGGGACCGCGAGGTCGAGTTTCTGAAGATCGATGCTCAGGGCTTGGACTTCGGGGTCTTCTCATCCCTGGGGGACTTCGCAGATCGCGTTCGGCGTGTGCAGATGCTGGGCTCTTGTTCAGGCTGTTAAGGCACCTAAGTTGTTTACTATAGATCCCCATTGCGGTAAGTTAAACTAAGTTTCTTAACAAGAACCGAGGATGGAGCTGCACCAACACATCAGGCACGACGGCGAGACACCTTGCAGCGAGGTCGTCAAAGCCATGACTCTGAAGCATGGCTTCGTGCCGGTGAAGGGGGCATGCGCGACCTTTGACCCCAACGTGCACGACGAGACAGACATCGTTTTCATGCAAAACCGGCTGACTTTTCGAGTCTAGCATAGTGTCTGAGTAACTAGCAGCAGCGTCCCCTTCTAGACCCTGACTGTATAAGCATAGATGAAAAGACTTTCAAAGTTATTCTAACTAGCAAGTCCGCGATAAAGCACTATACCTTATGAACACCCTAGAAAAGCACGTCAAAATCTATACTGTGTTAAGGCCTTCATATCCGAAGCCTTTTGGCAAATGCTTTACGGTAAGCCGCCGGTTTGGCAGCCATGCGGCGGAATTTTACTGATCTCGATTTGGTGTCTAGGATTTAGGGTTGCAAGTGTAGTTGCATTGAGTTTTAGATGCCGATTCAGCGCGATTTGCATGAAGTTATCTGTTGATAGCATCGCTGAGGCCTACCCTAAGCCCCAAATCCTGGAAGCCTGAAAGCCTAACATCAGCTCGATGAAATGCTAACATCTTGCCCAACTGGGCAGTAGGAACAGAGATAGCCTAACCTTGCTAAGTCTCCGGGTCCTTTGCGAAGCCTTTCCATGCCTGGGTATCACAGTGTCACCGGCAGGCCCAGAAGCGAAAATTGGTGTTGCACATGGCGGAGGGCGTTGCGCACCTCTCCCAGCAAGATTGAAGAGGGTGAGGTGCAGGGGTATTTTTTTAGGGTAAGAGATTGGGGTTTTAAGGTTTGGGGTGAGGTTAAGAATGTAGGCCTGACAAACAGACTTACAGTGTGCACGTTTTCTTCGTATTTCTGCAGCCACCGCTTTGAAGCCCATGTTTGGCTTTGACCAGACGCCCACAAGCTGCAGCCAGAAGCATGTTGGCACTGCCTCAATCGATGCTGAGGTATCTACATGGGCAGCGGCCCCCGTTCGGCTGGCGCGATTCACGCTTTCGGTCGGTTGTACATAGTGCTGTACGTAGTGCTCCGTTACTACTTTTCTTCGGGCTTGACTAATTGGATGTTTTCAACGTCCACCAAGTCCGGTTCACAGTTTACGGCTTACGGCAGAGGCATCCATACAACCTTATGAACCCCATGAACAACCTCTCCTGCAAAGCCGCCCGAGGAAGTTGGGTTGAGAGTGTCCATGTTGCAACAGAGGTCTGCACAGTTGCTATCAATTGCTAACAGTATTGAGAACCCCAAAACAAACCCTAAACCCTAAATCGCAAAGCCCTTAGCCGGCCCTAGCCCCTAACTGTGAACCCCGAACCCCTATATTACGTGTGGGCGCCTGCCTCACCAAGCCGACATGCTCAGTGATGAAGACCCCAACTTTATGAAGAACGAGACGCAGGCTGTTTGGGACTGGCTTGCTGACTACATCGTTGAGGTGTGCATTGGTGGCGAGCTTGATGACCTCAAGCGTTGCATCGCTATGTTGCCTCCGCTTACAGAGCCCGAGGAGGACGCCAAGAGCGACGTGAAGGAGTATGTGGAGCTGAACGACGAGCTGAGGGGTGATTGGAAGGATCGCATCCACATCAAGCTCCCTCGCGAGAACAAGACTACCTACGCCACCTTCTGGGCCTTTTTCGGGTGTAAGGCTGAGGGCTTCTAGGCCTTTTAGCTTGAGGGCTCTTAGGGACTAAACTTTGGGCTTAGGATTGATTCAGTTTGCTGTTTTGTCTTTCACGCTTTAGAATTTCAGATTGTAAGTATAGTGCACATTTGGGGCAAAGGTGTCGTCGTTCGAAAGATGAGCAGCAAAAGAATTCCCCAACTATTGTCACACCATTGTGTTCCAATTCCTAACCTGGCTACCAAGCACTCCAAACGGCCATGCGGCCTCCCACACGATGTGCGGCCTTGGCAGGTTTGTCCACCGCGACCTCAAAAGCGCCAATGTAGTGCTGGATGAGGACCGTCTCAAGCACAGAAAGCGCATATCTCAAACCTTAGGCAGCTCTCAGCCCTTCGTAACCCGGAGCCATAAAACCCTTAGACCCTAACCGCCCGAACCCCAAAAAACCCAGGAGTTTCGACCCTCACGCACACGGCAACTGTAACCACGAGCGTCCCGAACTCAAAAGGCCCACATCCAAAAAGTCCAAACCCCCTATGTAAGACTTTTACAAACACCCTAAAGCCCTAAACTCCTAAAGCCTTCAGCCCTAAACCGTCAACAGCAGCCCTTACCTTAAAACCCAAGACTGAACGCATGTTCTTCGAGGAGTTGAACGCAAGGCTTTGCGACTTCGGAATAACCGAGCCCGGCGCATAGAGAGAGAGAGAGTTAGCTTGAAGCAGAAGAATTCAGGGGTTTGGCGGGGTTTTGAGGGCAGCAAGCTCTCGATGAGGGTTTGGAAATTCAGGGGCTTCGAGCATGGCATGGGCATGGGATTGGGGCTCAAGGTGGAGATGGTTCCCTTAACTTTCACAGATCCTTACACCCTGCCACCTACTACCTACAAGCCCTGAACCCTGAACCCTGTGAACTCCCAACCATGCACTACGGCTGATGGACAAAATCCTGCATGACCCTAAGGACCCTAAACTATGGGAATTATGGTATATTCCTTATAACGGGTAATGCAGGATTTTGTCCATCAACAGTACCACCCCTGATCCCTGGACCCTCACGCTGTACAGACGAAGTCCCCTGAGTTGTTTATGTCCTACAACATAGGGGTCTGAACATTCGTATTGAATTTCCCTTCCAATACTCGCCACCAGAAACACTCAAGGCCAATGTATTAAGCTGTATAAGATGTGGAGGTTATGCCGCATGCCGGTCTAGCCGAAGCCTAATACTGTGTACGCGACACTTTTTGGATGTCCCGAAGAGGGGCCCTGCACTAGGATTTTGGGTTTGGGGGTTTAGGCTTTTGGGTATGGGGTTTGGTGTTCAAGCTCTTGGTGTTCTTTCACGCAGGTTTCTGCGTGTGCTGAACTGAGGGTTTAGGCTCTACAAGTTTGTGGACGACATGAGAGAAGTCATTCTCGCTCCCCAGGTTGTTCAGTGACACATGCATTTACTTGTCTTGATTTCCTGGGCTCCGATGAAAATCTCACCAACCCTCGGAAGGTGCAGACTTTGGCTGCTGCCTCCACCCAGTAAGGCCCCTACAAGTCCTCTTACAAACTATTACTGTATGGCGGGCAGTACCATATATATATAATATACATGAATAAATAAATAAATATATATACATATATATATACTAATTATTACTATTATTATTATTACCGATTATTGTTATGTATGTATATATACATATATGTTCATTCTTTCCCAGTGGATTATGTTCAAAGACCATGGCCAAGGCCCATGGAGCGAACCCACATCAGCCGGCGCGCGGCGGAAGCTGGGTCACCGAGGTGTCTTGGGGCTTGGGGCTTGGGGTAGGGTTTGGGGGTTTAGGGATTTTGTTGTTAGGGCGCACATGCGCACACCAGGACCAAAGGCCACATATTTGCACAGGAAGTTGTAGGGTCCAGGCTTAAAGCTCAATACCGTCGACCCCTCAAAGTAGAGCACAGGGAGTTGCAGCATTGGCAATTACTATCATCCCGGTTCGATTATTCGGGGGTTTGCTGTAAAGATCCTACGATGGGATTAAACGGGCACTTGCAGAGCTGATCCCGGAGTCCCCAGGTTAGGTTGCTCAGGTACATGTCTTAAAACGCTTCTGGGATGGCTTCGAAACTATCTGGCTCCGTTCCTTCCGCGTGAAGGTGCTAGAACGGATATGACTTGGTGGAGACTGGAGGAGGGAGTTTGGGCGTATACCTAAGGCTCCATAATGTATCTATGTATGTAGTATATACTTAGGCCTCCAAGGCTATGTAGGTACCTTAAGGCCTATGAGTATATACTGTCTACGTACATGGAGCCTCAGGGTATGCAGCCTGAACAGATAGGATGTTAAGGCCGTTTTCATCCCCGAACGTTGCAGACGAAGTTTGCATCACTTGGGTTTGGTCATGCAGGGTTGAAATCGGGGCAGCATGGCATGCACATGGGTGCAGGTATATGGCTCCAGAGCTGTTCGATGGACGTGCCAAACTTACCGAGACTTGGCTTTCCCTTGCAGAACTTGTCATCACGCATTCGCTGGAATCCCTTCCTGCTGCAAGGCCTTCAAACTAAAGGGCCTGTACGGTATCTTAAGCTAATACAAGGGTATTGGCAACTAGAATCGTCTATCCCAGGCCCATATATGTATAAGGCGTGGCTACATTCGAGCCATCACAAGATCCGAGGAGAAGTTGGACATTTGGGCCCTTGGTTGCCTCATCATCGAGGCCGAGATGGGTGGGCCGCTACCGAAAAACCGTAAAGCCTAAACACGAACGTCTAACCCTGATTGATAAGTTGAAAGCCCCAAACGTAGACCCTTAGCCCTGAACCCTGCAACCTAAGTCGTATCAATGACTTCCCAGAGCCTAGATCCTGAAAATATGAAACCAAAAGCCTTAGGTCCCTGCTGAGCTTGTGTGAGCGCAAAATAACTAAATTGCCAAACAATTGCTCAAAAAATGCATTTCCAACATGCCCCACCGGCCCCGGGCCCCTGTCCAAAAATGCTCCGAAAATGTTTCCCGAATTGCCAAATAATTGCCTTCAAAATTGTCCCAAAATTGCCCTATCGAAACTTGCTTCAGGATTGCAATTGGAAATCGACTAATATTTCCAAGGATTCGCATGTTTGAAGCAAGTTGGAAGCACTTTTGCGTGCTTTTTGCTAGTAAATAGCAAGCTTTCCTGCTTTTGCAAGTAAAATGCTTCCTTGGAGCATTATTCCTTCAATTTTGAAGCATTTTTGGAGCAATTTTATTGCATTTCCCTAGGAAACTAAAATAATTAATGCATTTTGCTCGTTTTCCGAGGACTTTGCAATGTTTTTGCATTTGGGGAGCATTTTTGGACCAATTTTATTGCATTTTCCCTAGGAAAATGCCAAAACAATGCGTTTCTCTCGGAACGTATATAGCCACTTGACAAAGTCATAATATAGTCTGAAAGACATTTTTGAAGCATGTTTGTAAGCATTTTTCGAGCATTTGTCCAAGCATTCATTGTTTACACATTTAAATGCCAACAAAAAGCGAGGTTGCAAATATTGAACATTTTGAAAATGCATTTTTGGAGCATTTTGCGCACCAGGACAGTTTGGTTTTGCATTTTTGATGCATTTGTTTTTCAATTTTAGTTATTTGGCGGTCCTAGTATCCCAGCAGGACCCGCCGGACACAACCCTAATCAAAACTATAAAACCTTCATAAGCCCTTTCATTTAAGGTTTTCATAGCAGCACTAGAGCCAACAACATGGGAGGTCTTGACGAGCCGAACACCACACGAGGAGTGCAGCAATATACAGCAGGCGCAGCAAGTTGGATTGTGTTTTTTTGTTTTTAGGGGGTTTAGGGTTTAGGATCGTGGGCGCTTTGGGCTCAGGGTTTGTATAATGGCCTTTGAGGTTGTAAGGTCTTGACTTACATGTGGTTTGGAATTCGGAGGTTTGCCGTGCAGGGGTCGGAGGCTTGCGGTGAAGAGGGTTCATTGTTTTTGGGTTTAGGGTTTGGAGACGGGTTTGGGATACGTCGTAGGTTCAAGGTTTTGAGTTTGGGGTCTAGTGTTTAGGGCCGAGGAAGTACGGTGTGTAGGTGCCCAGACCTTCCAACACCCCTTAATTAAGGAATATGCCGCAAGTTATATTAGGACCCCTAATATGATTCAAGGCACATTCCAGAATAATATTGGAAGGTCTGGGCTGCGCGGTTCGGGTTTCAGAATGTAGTAACCCTAAATCCTAAACCTAAACCTGCAGTTGCGAGGGATTCGGGTTTGAGGCAGAGCGCTTGCAGGCTTGATCATATTGGGTGGTTGTCAAGATTATGGTCCCGTTTTGGGTCCCTATCATAATGCGGCACCTATTATTTAGGGTACCCAGAAAGGGATCTTAATTTTGACAACTACCCATATGGGGCTCTAGGTGCAGAGCGCGAGGGCTCCAGGGCGGGGCTTTGGGGTAGGACTTTGAGGGGTTTAGCGGTCAGGTTTATGCTGTTAGCTTGCGTATGCAAAGGATGTCGCGGATTCTATTCTGGGACTGAAGAGTTGAGGGCTCTTTGGGTTTAGGGTTTTAGGGTTTAGGGTTTTAGGGTTTAGGGTCTTTGATAGTAATTCGTGGTTTGTCAGCACTTCTCATTGACAACCTGCTTGCTCAAGCCTTTTGTCTCACTGCCTGTACGCCTAAGGTGAAGCCGATATTAACCCCAGTATGGAAGTCGGAAGGCCCGTAAATTCTAAATCCGGCAAGCTCTTCTGAAGCCTCAAGCTACAATCCTAAAGCCCCAATCATGAAGCCGAGACCAACCGAAAATTCAAAACCCCCGCTCAAGCGCTAATCCCTAATGCCCTCACCCCGAAAACCCCTGCAGTATTGAACTGCAAATACTACAGGCCAGGACCTAAAGCCATCAGGCGACTGAGAAAGCCTTCCGAAACGGGGGTCACTAGTATCCTCGCAGCAGTAGTTTCAGGATACATCGAAGCCTTGTTTGCTGACCTACTCCACAAGCCCTCAAAAGGTTGCGACAAAGCTTCTCGTGCGAAATGAGGCCCCTTTTCAGGCAGGCCCAACTGCATGAATTCCTCATACGGTTTTGCGTTTAGTTGTTGGGACTCTGGGTCTAGGTTTTGGGATTTCTTTATTGGCTTGCAGGCCCTAGTCTAGTACCCTAAACCCTGAACTCCCTAGTGTCTGTGCCTCAGTATTTTAGGGCTGATGCTTTCGGATTTCGAGTACGGGCCTCCTGTAAATCCATGACAAGGAAGCCTGCAGACTGTTGCAACATAGGGTTTAAGGGCTTATAGGGTTCGGAGGAAAACAAGTAATAGTATCCCCTCATAGTTATAACGTAGCTTACTTACCCAATGGAAGAACTTTTCAGGGACGCCTATTGCACCAGCTCAAAGTCATACAGCCGGGACGATACCATCATGGCCTTGGACCCACAGCGGCACATTTCTTGTGCCCGATCCAACACATCCGCGCCTTCTTCTGTTCCGATTAGCCTTTACGCCCCGCTGATCCCCAACACTTCCTGCACTATAGTACTATTTTGGGGTTCCTTGCTATAATTCTAGTATAATGGGCCCCAACACCCTATTCTAATCTTCATGGCCCCGATAGCAGAACTCGGTACGCTGAAGTCAGGAAGGTTCCGCAGGTCATACGCCACAATGAGACCCGAAAAACATCAGTGACATGCCTGATTTCAGTTTATACATTGGGCTCTCTGGCACATATAGTTCCCTAAACCCAAGCTCTAAATCCAGAAGCACTACAAGCTTACTTAGACTCCAAGGCAAAACCTAAATTCCCAAACCCTGAAACCTTTCCTGGACCCCAGGACCTGCATTTGTAAGGCCACAAAAAGGAAGCTACCCTTCGCTTTTAGTAGGTTGCTTGAGGTTCAAGTGGGCCTTAAACTTGATGGCAAAAGATAAATAGCCTCCTTAACGTCGCTCTATCTTTATACTATACTATCCCCACAAGCCCTATTCTGCCGCTTCATTAGTAGCTGCAGGATGCTTGGTCTGCCGGATTTCACGCCGAGGTCGGAGGGTTTCGGTTTTCGGGCGTGTTTAGGGTTGAGGGTGGAGCTTTGGGTTAAGCGGTTTGGGCTGAGGAGTCAGGCGAGGGCGTGCAGGGGCTCAGGCTCAGGGTATATAAACTTTCAAGGTTGCTGGCGAGAACGGTGGTTTGATAGGGTTCAGGGTTTTGGGATTAGGCTTTACAGGTTATGAGGTTGAGTTTGAGGTGTACAAGTGCTGTCGGTACCTATACAAACTTCCTTGTAACTCTCATGATTATGCAAGGGCGGCATCAGCCCTGAACAGTCGACTTCGGCCCATAAGCCCAAGCCCACGAAAACAACCCCAAACCCTAAACCCGCCAGCTTGAACCACCCAGACCTTCCCTCCAATATCCCTTAATAAGGGAACAGACCTTAACTTATAGCAGGACCCCTAACTAATATGATTAAATATATATATATATATACATAAATAAAAAAAGATAATTAAGGAAGATAGGAAGGTCTGACCGCAGCAGGTTGTCCGCTTGACCACAGCCTGTTTCTCCCGGGACGGCACCCGCCGGCCCTCTGCGGCTGAAATTCTGGAGGCCCGTATCGAAATGGAAGGGCATGTGTGAAATCCAAGTAGTATGAATTTTTAAGGCCAGAAAAGGTCAGTAGAGGCAGGGATCATGTGGGTGAACCAGGATCGAGGCTTCTGCTGATGTTTAGGCAGGTTTAAGTTGAGGGCTTTCGATTTCAGAGCTGCAGCGCTGTATCTAGCCAGGACTTGGGGTTCCATGCTTAACTTTTAGGGTTTAGGGGTTTAGGGTTTAGGGGTTTAGGGTTTAGGGGTTTAGGGTTGACATGACCAAGTCCTTCTGCAAGGCTGCAGGTCGCAGAGTCTAGGACAGAAGCGTAAAACACTGAAGAAGTGTCGATAGCAATGTGGTCTCAAACCTGGCTCGCAGCCTTTGCAAGTCCAGGTCTAGTGTGGATATAGCGACCCTTATGGTAAGCCTTACAGTAACTCTTTTTTTTGAGCGCCCCCAACGCCTACAGGAACCCTACAGTCCTATACTAACCTTCATAGCAACCTGTGGGTGATCCCTCACACCCTGAAAGTAGCTCCGTCGACTTGCCTAGACAAGCTGAAGCCCATGCCCAACTGCCCTCTTCTTTATCGTCATCATCACCAGCCTCACGTCCATTCTAATCATGAGAAGTTGCTGGTCGGCTATTTCAAAAGCATCGCCATCATTGTCATCCTCGTCGCTTTCAACGCCTTGATCATCATCTTGTTCTGCTTAATATGCATCATCCTGATCTTAACTCAGATGAGCTTACATGTCAGCGCATATGATTCCTTTCAGGGGCGGTGTGCATCATCTGTATAGAGGTTTTAGGAGCAGCACGAGTACCGAGGCTTTGCAAAGCCTGCTCGGTTATAACCGCTTTTGGCACAAGCGCGACGCTTTCGCCAAAGATGAGACTACCCCTGCAACCTCAGACTTAAACTTCAACACAGCCTTATCCTCCAAAGAAGTCTTGGCTCAGCGTTCTGTCTAGCGTGGGCTGCGGGTCGCCATGCGAAGTGCCTCGCGGACACCTCGCCATTAGCCCGAAGATTTGGGTATCTAGCCTTTGTAACTAAGCCGCCTAGTTCCCCAATATGTCTCGACGATGTGTCCCATCGCAGTCGTAGTGGCAGCAGCAGTGATGGTGGTGCTGTTGTTGTTTGTGGAGGCGTGTTCTAACGTCATAGTCGTGGGTGCAGTCGCAGTCCCAGTGTTAGTGGTATCATCAGTATCTTAGTAGCAGTATTCTAGAAGCGATAGTAGCAGCTATTGTAGCAGTCGGTTAGCAGTAGCAGTAGCAGCAGCAGCAGCAGTAGGAATAGGAATAGGAGTAGGCACCAGAACGGCAACCCCTGCTCCCCTCAGAATAACACGGGGCTCCAAGCGTTTAGACCAGACCAAACGATCCTTTGACTCCCTACACCCGACACCCTAAACAGCCCTAAACCCTACTAAGTCCGACCCCCNGTAATGGCTGCGGCGGCAGTGCTGGTTGTTGTTCCTGATGCTTACATGTCACCGGCTACGAGTTTTAGGATGCTGAGAAGGAGCCGTCACCTGTTTCATCCGATATTCTCTCATGGTGGTACTTGGGCATTCGGAGCTTGGCGATGCCATGCAACGTAATATAGAGGCATGGGCCCCAAAACCCTATTCTAACCATTGAGGCCCCTATATTACACATTTTGGGGTGTGTATGTCGCCCGTGTGTCTCTCGCAGTATCTCAGGCGACGAGTGGTCCCCGACAAGCCATGGGTGTACGAGCTGGCAGGACCAGGCACAGGGTGTGTTTCCAAAATTGGCTAGCGTGACGGTGGGACGAACCGAATTCCTAAACATGTTTCTTCAGCAACAGCGAGTGTGGGACCACGCGCCAGTGCAGGAGGCAAGGCGTACCAACAACCTGAAACTGTTGTTGAATTTCAGTATGCTGTTATGGCCACTGACTAGTGACGTGTGGCTCTTAATCACAACGTGCTTGCGACTTTCCTGAGTTCTCAACAACAGGAGACCTGCTACAGATCCGACTTTGGAATGATAGCCGTGCTCGGTAGCTCGACCCACTACATGTAGTACAGCTTTCGGCAGCTGCTCCAACATAGTGACATAGCGTCTGTATGTTTAGGGCTTCGTGTCTCCTGGCGCTGCAGTTATTATATTGTTTGCACGTGAGGCACAGGTGCTGCCAAAGTCTTGCAGAACGCATCTCATAAAGAAAGCCCATAGGGGCCTTAATAGTTACCTATACTATGTGGGGGGTTCCTTATTGTAACTAGGCCGACACAGCCAGAACGAGAAAGCCCAAGACGGTTCAGCCCTGGCAGCTCCACCAGAAGAGCCCCGAGAAGCGCAAAAGTAGTTATTTCCGAAAATTGGGGTAGCTTATTTTGGGGTCTTTATAATAAGGACCCTACTATTTAGGGTACGTACTTTATTAGGGTCCCCTACTTTCGGAAACTCCCAATTAGTGCCTCCTTCGGTGCCTATGATCTTACTGGGTTTAGGGTTTGGGGTATAGGGAGCCTATGTAACTTGCGACAAACTTGTACGGTTTAGGGTTAAGGCAGAGAACTTCTGCAATTTGAGAAAATTGGGATAATGATGAACCCACTGCTGACCTTCAGGAGCCCCGTAGGTTCTGGAAACAGCTTTAGCACTCAATACCCTATACTCCCCGAATCAGCAGCCCATAGGCTTAACCCAGCAAACCTTAGCAAGTCGAACAGGGTTGCGTGGCTGTAGTCTGGTCTCATGATATCGGGACTAACTGGTGAAGGGTTGGCAACAACATCGCTTCAAATCTGGTTGAACCCCCACAGTGCAAACCTGAGCGTACCAAGGCACGAGACTTTAGATCCTGAAGCTATAACCCGAGACCGCAAACCCAATTCAATGTTTTCATGTCGGGTTTCGGTTTCATGAGTTTGGGGAGTTTTGCCTGGGGCCCAACGTAAGCCCCGAAGCCCTAGGCCGTGAAGTGGAGACCCTCAGCTTTTCTCGAATCGGATACACCACCGAAGGCGTCTCCACCGGCAGTTGTGGGAGTGGGACGACTGTAAATATTCATAAATCTTCATGAATCTTCATAAATATTCATAAACCTTAACCTTAAACCCGAAACCGCGAACGATTTTCCCCGAGCATTTCAACCCAAACCTTGAGAGCCAACATCCAAGACCATGCACCGCAAACTCCAGGCATTTGAACCCCAGCCTCCCCGAACCTCAATATGGGAGTTTCCGAAAATTAGGGGTACCTTATTTTGGGGTCCTTATAATAAGGATCCTACTATTTAGGGTACTATATTAGGGTCCCCTATTTTCGGAAACTCCCATATAGGGGTGTGCATGAATAGCAAGAATATGCCTATTATAACAGAAATCCCTGATAGGCCCTCATAATCGTAGAATAGCATACCCCCAAACTCAAAACCCCCTCTTCGAGTAATTACGGCCGGTATCTTGAAATCCTACAAAGCCCTATACAGTCTCGTAGAATCCCATAACGCAGTATTGAATCCTTACAGAAGCCGGTTTCGAACCCCTAAGCTCCGAAACCTTGCAGAACCCCAAGCCCCAAACCCTAAACCCGAAACCCTAGACCCTAAATCGGAGTTTCCGAAAATAGGGGTACCTTATTTTGGGGTCCTTATAATAAGGATCCTACTATTTAGGGTACTATATTAGGGTCCCCTATTTTCGGAAACTCCCAAATCCCAAACCCTAAACCCCAAAACCTAAACCCTGAAATTTCCAACTCTAAACCCTAAATCCCCAAGCCTAAACCCCTATATCCTCAACCCCAAACCCTGAACCCGACGAAAGGAGAGGTGGAGTTACTGGAGTTGGTCCGATTGGCCGGGGCCCGAGCTGTCAGGATTTCGGGGTGCTAAGGGATTGCAAGGGATATTTATATATATATATATATATTATAAGGTGTGTATATATATGTATATATATATGTATATATGTATAGATAGATGTACGGCTTGGGGTTTAAAGTTTCGAAGCTTTTGAAGCGTAGGTTTCGGCTTTGGGGTTTAAGGTTCAGGGTTTCTGGTTTGGGGCTTGTAAGGTTCAGGAGAATTGGATTCACATATGGCCATAGTGCTTAGGAGATTCTGTCCACGTAGACTTGCTGGGGTGGGGTCTACAAGGCTCAGGACCTGGGATTCTTGCCTACGATATAACAAAGTCGAATAAGGCACCCCAGCACCCTAAATACGTAATTACTTATACTAGTTTTTTGGGAGGGGTCCTTATTATAATCATTTTACAATGGGCCCCAGAACCCCAATTCTAATGATTAAGGCCCCTATATTAGCACCCGTTAACTGAAAGCCTCGTGGGTTTCGAGGACTCGGGATAGGACGCTGGCAGGAAAGGTCACTTCCGCGGGCTACTTAGAGTGCTGCGGGTTTGAGGTTTAGGGTTTAGATTACAGTTTAGTTAGAGTTCTGGATAGGTAAGAAATAAGCAGAGCTATAAGTAGCCTTTAAAAGACCGTATTTATTTGAAATTCGCTTCCTTATCACCTTACTGTGTATATAGCAGGTACGTTTGTCGCCGGCACAGCCCCTAGGGCTTGCGCATTTGGTTTACGTTTTGCTGCCTCGGCCTAAGTGCTTCGCCCGAGCTTTCGTCCGAAGTGTCTCTGTGACTGTATGCAAAAACCCTGAATCCTAAGCTACCTTAACCTACCATAACCTACTTTTTTGTAGGGTCCCGATAAATTCCCTATTAGGGTTTATACTAAGAACCCACAAAAAAGTAGGGTTTGGTAGGTTAAGGTAGAGTATTGAATAACTACTTACACAGTCCCCGACCATCGAAGTCGGGGATATGTTTCTGTGTACAGACCTACTAGTATCGTCTAGATTCGCAAATCCCTGAAGCCCATGAGGCTGCCAAGTGAGCTTAACTGTATGACTATATGCAAGCATGCATTTTTAGGACTGCTTTGTTACATGATACCATACACAGACAGTATGTAGTTGTGATGTTCATAGCAACCGTACTGCCTTGCATGTTCATGTCTAGACGAGAAGTTCTGTTGCAAAATATGACATTCGATGCCATATCACTCGAACGAGGATATTGGGCGCATACAGCGTCGTCAAGTCGGCGGGCATGAGCAACACTTGCGAAATCCCAGCGATTTTGAAGAAAAGCCACGGGCGCACGAGATGATCCTCTGATTCGGGAGGTTTCTGGGTGGTGCTCTCCCTGCAAGCGGCCGAAAACCCCCCGATCATTTGCCAACGGCATGTTTCGATATACTCGTTTTGAGGGTTGGATCCTTGGGGGCTGGATCAGTGGGGTTTGAAGGCCAAAACCAATTTCCTCAATCGTGCAGTTCAATTTTCCGACATAGGGTTTCAAGCTGT